>CAIGRB010108817.1:7813-24689 GCA_903798255.1 Fraxinus quadrangulata
TTGACAACTCAGCGTCTGACTCGGACCCTCCTGCATCAGGTAAGGTGGCCCTCGTCGGGTTCTTCGGAAAGTACCTTGCTCTCGTAGCTGGATTCTTCTTCTTCGTGTGGTACATCTCGTGCCTTGACACCATAAACATTGTGGGTTGGGTTATTATAACAGTGGAATTATTTTAGCATCAGTCACCGAACTTATAAAGTTATTTCAATCAAGTCACTAACCACACATTTATTACTCGATGTCACCAATTTGGTGAAATATCCACCTTGAATAGATTGAAGGTTATATTGCAATAGATAAATCAGTTTAAGAAGTTTCTTGCTTATTAATGTCAAAGTTAAGTGACATCAATTCATATGCCATGTTACCATTGTTCTGAAATGACGTATTTGCCGTTTTTCCCGCAAGGTATTTCTTGAACTTGGTATTCAACATTCTCAACAAGAAGATCTACAATTACTTCCCGCATCCTTAGTACGTATTTCTATGTAATTTTACTAAAAAAAAAAAAAAAAATCTCGGTAATTGATGTCTAGCAGAGTGTAAAATAAGCATTTTTTTTTTCTTATTTTGCACTTGTTTTGTTAGGCTTATATTGGTGATGATGAAATGTGGGTTGTCTGTGCAGTTTTGTGTCGATTATTCATTTATTCGTTGGTGTGGTATACTGCTTGGGGAGTTGGGCTGTTGGCCTTCCTAAGCGAACTGTAAGTTAATTGTTTTCAATATAAATTTGTGTAAACCTTTGGATCGACACAATTTATGCTCATGATCAAGAAGATGAAACGATATCTGAAATGAAAATTTCAAAACTAACGACAGTCGATAGCCCATTCATTAGTTTTGAGGACTAAATTTGAATAGATAAATGTATCATCGAGACGTTCTCTTGAGCAAAAATTGTGCATGATATAAGACTTTGATGGAAAAGGGAATTTGACGTGTACTTGAGAGGGCATGTTAAAGGATTAAATTTAAATAGATGAATATTAGACAATCGTTATGGCTTTCTATATTCCTTTTGCTACTATTCGCAGCATCTTCATTTTCATCGTTTTATGAATTTTACCATGTTCCAGTTGATCGACTCGTGACTTGTGTTATTTGGGGGTTCTCTATAGCCGATTGACTCAAAACATCTTGAAGTTGCTCATCCCTGTTGCAGTGTGTCATGCAGTTAGACACGTTACTAGCAATGTCTCGTTTGCAGCAGTCGCAGTCTCATTCACCCACACAATCAAAGGTGTCCTACGACCTAATTTAGATCATCGTGTAGGAAACAAATTTTGTATTATCGTATGGATTGCACTGTTCTTTAACTACACGTCTCATTCTCTTTGTTTCACTGTGAATCAGCCCTTGAGCCTTTCTTCAATGCTGCTGCTTCTCAATTCATACTTGGAGAATCGATACCTCTAGGATTATGGTTGTCACTGGCTCCGGTTGTCCTTGGTGAGCTCTGACTGTTTTCATCACGTGCTTTCTACTTGACTGAGATAAATATAATTCAGTAAAACATGGCATATAATCTTGTGAATGTTACATCTTTGTCTCTGCAAATATGCGGAAAAAATGCATTTAAAATTTCATAATGTTGCAACAATTTTTGTGGTTTAATTTTACAAATGAATACAGGTGTGTCCATGGCATCACTGACTGAATTGTCTTTCAACTGGACGGGATTCATCAGTGCTATGATATCCAACATTTCCTTCACTTACAGGAGCATATATTCGAAGAAGCTATGGTTAATGATGCAACTTTCATTTATCTTCTCTCTTCTGTAATCCTATTAAGAATATGACGTTAAGAGCATATTTGGCTATGCTCATATAATTATATAAACACTCAGAAACCTATTTTAAATTGATCAAAGTTGGAAATTTTAACATAACATGTTTTCAAACTAACTTTTACATTTTTTCTTCTTAAAGTTTAGCCAAACATTCTCTAAAGCTGGTCGTTCGTATATCAGTGTTAATGATTTTCTAATGAATTCTTGTTTTGCTGACTGATATGGATAGTACTAACTTGTATGCCTACATCTCTATCATTGCCCTCTTCGTCTATATTCCGCCTGCCATAATTGTGAGTCACCGTCGATGAACGAGAATATTAAATTCCTGTTATTATGTCTCTCACATCCATTTCTTTGCTTCCTATATATCTCCACTGCTACTTATTTTTTTGAGCAATCACAGTTTGAGGGACCTCAACTGATAAAGCACGGGTTTAGTGATGCAATTGCTAAAGTGGGCTTAACAAAGTTCATCATAGATCTCTTCTGGGTGGGAATGTTTTACCACCTCTACAATCAGGTACTTGAACTTTAGCCTTAGGCTTTAAATTATGTGATCTTTCGAAACTGGATCTTTGTAGCATGTATTTTTGTGTTCTTAATGAAGTCTTCTACTTGTTTAACTAATGAATAAATGATTGATAGAACTGCTTTTAGTTATGTGATAGTTTTCCCCAACCAAGATGAGGATTGAGATTTTTTTTTCCTTCTCCACTTTTCAGCTGGCAACAAGTACTCTAGAGAGAGTGGCACCTCTTATGCATGCGGTCGGAAATGTGTTGAAACGTGTTTTTCGTGATTGGCTTCTCGATCTTAGCCTTTGGTAAACTTACCTTGGCTTAACATGATCATGTGATGTGTGTACAAGTAAATTCTAATTCCATTGTTTGGATAACTATGTAAACTTTGCAGGCAACAAGATTTCATTGCAAACTGGTATCGGTACTTGCAATCTACTCCTTTATTAAGGCCAAGATGGAAGAAGAGAAAAGGGTAAGTTCAACTGTAAGAATAAGATTTGAATGCTGGTTCTACACAATAGCACATCAAATCCCAGATGCATGTTAGAAGACGACCTTTCTCGTTTAAGTTGTTTTTTTCACTGATATGCAATGATATATTGTTGTTAATCTTGAATTTAATCCGTTTCATTGCTACATAGGGTAGAATTGTTTCATGAATTTATAAATGGGACTCTAGAATCAACTTTGATAATGTTAGGAGATTTAGCAGGGAACCAGATTATTAATGTGCAATCTGTGACTTTTTTCAACTCTGGCTGTGCATTCAGTGTCCTGATACTTACCTTTTTTTGGCAGCAAGTGAAAGCAGCATGAAAATTGAGAAGAGAATCAGGGAAATGAAAGAAATCTTGGTGCATATTTTGATTTCATCCTCACGTGAAATGAATAAATGGAGTTCCTTTTCGTTGTTCAGCTATAGATTTCCCATTAATTTTCTTAAATTCAGAATTCGAATAATTTCTAATTTTCAATATCTTGGCGGAATAATGTATAATTTCTCCTTCTCGCCAACAATGCGATTACGAGCTTTGGAAGGAATTTACTAGAATCTGACAGGTTAGATTACGTTAATTGAAATTTTTTTGCTGAAATCTGGCTGTCTTAGAAAATTCTCTTCCTTGTCAAGTTCTGATTCTATAAATAAATATTTAAAAGTCGTTTCGTATGCTTGATACATAAATAAAGATAAACTCAAGGGAGACAGCCGGTGCTTTGATGGCTCAAGTATTCATTCGTTCGTTCTTCCTACATGCACCACCTAGTCCATAGAACTCTCATTTTAAATGCTGCATCCGCATTAGTTTCGAACGATTGTGTAGTGGAAGCTTCTATAATCTCACACGTGTGGACGTGTGTTGTTACAGAAATCAAATGATATTTGTACAGATGTTTTGAGATCACGGCGTTTGATTGACTGTTTTAACTTTATTTTTTGTACAAAATTCAATGAAATATTGCTAAGTGACATTCTGTAAACTCATCTGTGCCATTTATCTATACATGTAGCATTGTTCATGTTATTATTGCTCGAAATATTTCAACTTATGTTTCGGACATTCTCTATCGGCCATGATTTTATACAACCCGATATTAGTGAAAAGTTCCTTTATTTGTTCTTTCCAGCAACTCCTTAGCATCACTGTTAGTTGTGTATCTCGTTGAGTGCATGATTTAGAAAGTCAAAATCATATAATGACAAATGCTCTATGTAAATAGGGATTGCTACGAGGAGGGAGGAAGTGATCATCCCTACCTTTGTATAAGCGATGGTATCAAAGAGAACTTGTTTTAGCTAATTCGCCGTTGTCTTAGTAGCAATCTTGTAAAGAATGTTACAAAGGTTGGTAGGCCCGAATTCCTTAATACCTTCAAGGCATTTCACCTTCGATACGAGCTTAATGACGTACATTTGTTGGGTGCTTTTAGACAAAACCTCATACTTCTAGTCCCACTATTTTCCAATTCCATTGGTAGAACTCATGATAGTCTGATCTTAGTGTTGAAAGTACTCATGCTGAAAAGAACACCTCGCACTTCCAGGAAATTACATCTTCTTCGAACCATTTGTGCTTCAAAATACACTATTCTGAAAAAAAGAAAGAAAAAGAAAAAAAGAAATTCAATAAACAAAAGAAGGTAAAATTTACTTTAATTTTGGATTCGAAATTCCATTTTTCTTTTTATAAGTAATTTTTTGTTTGCTTACATGATGGGACATTATAACTATCATTTCAATTACACAATCAGAGTTTATATTATTAAGAATAGCTAAAAGGAAACATTTTAACATTTAAGCTAAGCTTAGTATGCTCTTGTGTGCGAGCTCTCAAGGTTGTAACTTTTTCTATACTTCTCATCGACAATCTTTTCTTGTAAACCTTATTCAACGATTATTTCTATCTCATTTTCAGCCATTTTCTCACCTTTTTTTGCATTTTATTTCTATAATTCGATTATCTTCTCTCCTGTTTATCTTACATTTTGTATGCAAGTTACGCCAACATTTTTGTACGCGTCAAATCTACAAGTTGTAAGTATTTCTAGTAGATGCAATTAAAATCGGCACTACTATCGTTCGTTATTTTAGAGAAGTTCTTTCTTCACGTGTCTTTGTAAAGATGTCATATCCCAAAATTGCAAAATACTTCATTTTTAAAATTTTTTATTCCTCTACTCAAGGTCGATCCAATTCGTATAAGCCCACATGGATTCCAAGACAAGTCCAAACTTAGTGAAGCCCATTATAACAAAAAATCAGAACCCAGTCCCTAAGAATCAAGATCGCCAATAGGGAAAAAGGAAAAGATTCCCAAGAAACAAAAGATTACACGCTCGGGAAACCCATAAATACCGAAAAACCCAGAAACAAATAAAAAGTCCCCGAAATTTAGCGCCCAAAAGATGGATCCCATTACATGTAACGTGTTTTAATGCCACCCAATTACCAAAAAAAGTCAATTCGTGAAACAAAATTCAAAAAGAGAAATAAATTTTAGAAAAAAATTATGGAATTTGATAGAATCAAGAACGAGAAGGACTTTCACTACTTCTACTGTTCTTTTTGTGTTGGTTTTAATTTCCTTTTTATTAATTATAATAATAATAGTGATCGATTCCTTGTTGATCTACATTATTCTTTTGTTTCTTCTTTTTCAATTATTAATTTTCTATTTCTCTCTCTATATTTTCACATTCTCAATTACTCGCACATTTATTTTGTATATTATTTGCAGTACATCTCATGCCTTTTGTCAAAGTTTTCTCCTTTTTGTTTTCTTTTCTTCCAAGATAGGGATTTTTGTTGTTTTAGCCCTAGTTTTCGATTTCTAGGGTTCAGATTGATTTTGGGATGGAGCCGGAAGGAGACATCAACGGGAACCTGAATCAGAGCCCGTCGGAGGGCCTGAAGAGGCCCAAGCGTCAGATGAAGACACCGTTTCAATTGGAAACCCTCGAGAAAACTTATGCTAGTATGTCTATTTTTCTTTTATAATTTATGCACACAATGTTTCTTGTTGGTTTGTCTGACCTTACTGTGAATTTTTGAATTCTTTAGACTTATGCATATGTTTATGTGAGATTAATCCGATATTTGAATGTTTCTGTGGAGGTTGATGTGTTTATTTTAGCAATTTTGTGGTCTTTTTTTTTTTTTTTTACATTTCTTGATATTTTCTTGATGAAGATGTGTAATTGCCGTTGTATCAGTACAAGTTCTGGTAGAATCAAAGTTATTCTTTGTTATTTGATGCGTGGTAATAGACATTTATATAAGTTTGATGTAATGAAAATCTAAATTGACCAAGTTTTGGTATTTATGGTGGATAATGCAATAGAGATGTGTAATTTGCACATTTATGTGTGTGTGTGTGTGTACTATATGTATGTAATGACATATGTTGGTCTGTTTCTTTTGGTGTAAGAAAAACTGGATTTCATTGTTGACATTTACTGTGTAATTTTATGTAGTGGAGATGTACCCATCTGAGGCAACTCGAGCAGAACTATCGGAAAAACTTAGTTTATCAGACAGGCAATTGCAGATGTGGTTTTGCCACAGGAGGTTGAAGGATAAAAAGGAGGCGGCTGGTGTGTCAGCCATGAAGCCATGCACCCCTGCGTCAGTTGGGAGGAAGGGGTTGATAGAGTCACCTGAAGATGAATTGATGGTAGCCGAGCTTGGCAGCAAACATGGCTTGGGGTCGGGGTCCGGCTCCAGTGGCTCGGGTTCAAGTTCCAGTGAGTTTGATAATGGAGATGATATGCCAACCGTGCCAATTAGACATTTTGAATTACCTAGGTCAATAATGGAGCGAAGAGTGATAGCTTGCGTGGAGGGACAGTTGGGAGAGCCATTACGTGAAGATGGACCAATTCTTGGGGTCAAGTTCGATGAACTGCCGCCTGGTGCATTTGGTGCACCTTTAGGTATATATTCTGACCTGTTATTGTGGATCTTTGCACAGACATGATTGTATGGAGTTGCTGCTAAGTTTATGGCCTGTCGCGTAACTTGTATTGCTGCTAAGTTGATTACCTGCATTGTTACTTGTGTTGATCGATTAAGATATGTAGCAACATTTAAAAATAATAACAATTGAAGTCTTATAGCATCCATTTGGCTAATTTGTCAATTCTGAAGTAATTTTGCTTTTTATTTTCTTACTTCTCAATGTTCTCATACAATATATATATATGTGGGCGTGTGACTTGAACTTGACAGGAACTGTTGCCGGAAGACTTTCGGAGAGAACTTTTGTTGTGGTTAATTATATTGCTTGAGAGCACTGTTTGTATCCTTTGACATGAAACTAGAACTGTTTCCCGGCATCAGATAGATCCTACCTCTTTGTGTCTGCGAATGATAGACTCTTGATGTGTATGGTCAGATTCTCGTGCATCGGTTGGTTTGTGTTGTATTGGTGGATAAAATTTTAATTAATTGATTTGTATCCTAATTAGGGGATGTAATTTTCTTGCTTTCTATTGCCCATGTTGCTGTACAAGTTTGCATTCACGTGTGCTGTTGTTAATTACTAACATTTCTTTATCTTGCTTACAAAACAGTGCCAGCTGAGTTTCAGGACAGATACAGGCATTCTTATGATGGCAACTTATTTGATCCATATGATGTCAAGCAAAACAAAGTTTGTTCTCTATCTTCTTTATATATATTTATGATTTTACCTATACATTATTTCCAAAAAAAATATATTATATGATGATTTTTGAACTTCCCATGTATAGAAAAGAAATAGAAAGAGATAACTAGAAACGACATCTGTTATGTCGAAACATCTACTAGAGTTGGCTTATAACTATTCAAATACTTATAATCTAGTTTGACTCCTCTCTCCAAATCAATAATTAATCTATTTTTCAGAAATCCTGTTTTTTGTAAAAAGCTTATCATTCAGATACTGATTAGCAATCAGTCCTAGCACATGGTGACTGTGGTGTGTTGACTCTCAAAGATGAGATCACATTTGATTCTTGATGTTTATTCTGTGAAATACCCTTTTCTTTCTCTGTTTCAAATGGACTATGATGCCTTTCTAACTTTTTCTTAAATTTTGTACTTGCATTATTAGCACTCTGTTACATTTGTATTGATTGGTCATCTTGCTTTCTTCAACTAACAAACGCCAACCCCCTTCCAGGAAAAGGGGGAAAAAAAAGCCCCCACCACAAAGGAGAGAAAAAGATCTATTTATCCAAGTTGATATGAGAGTTGTTTGTTGAAAAAGTGGTGGGGGTGGTATATTTTTATGCACGTTTGATGGATGTGCGGCCATTTTACGACAGACAATAACTTAGTTTTTAGTCAGACAAACAAGTGATTTGATGTTTAATGAATCTTGTTCCAGGATGTAACCAGTGTTCTACGTGAACCACCTGAACCCAAGATTAGGTCCGATGCATATGGACATGTTGCCAAGTCTTACCTCTGTAATTCCCCAGTTGATGGTCCTACTGCAAAGAGCTTGTCACTCATGCACGGAAATGGGCGTCCACATAGGGAATATGTTTTTGAAGGCCGGGTGTCAAGTGCTGACTTATCGTCTCAATCGGGCAGGCAGAGGCAGCCCTCCTCACCTCCAAGGTATGCTGAATTTATTCCACACGATGAAGATACTTCACAGATGGAGCGAAAACGGAAGGTATTTTGAAATAGTTAATGTTCTTTCTTAACTTTCGATTGCCAGATATTTCAGTTTGTCTTGCTGGTTCAGTTAAATTTATTCTTACCTGTTGCAGATTGATGAAGCTAGAAGTGGAAGTGAAGTTCAGGTCCATGAAAAGAAGATTAGGAAAGAACTTGAGAAGCAAGATTTTTTAAGACGAAAGGTTTGTGCTTAATAGTTTTCGTGCTTGTGTGGAAGTGATTTTTCGAAAGTCACTTTTCTTCACTCATTTTCAACCTCACATTCCCAAATAAATAAATAAATAAAAATCATTTTTTATGTTTCCCAATAACTTTTCCTAGTTTTATTTTCACCACAAATTCTCCAAAAACTCACTTAAAAAAAAAAAAAAACTTTGAATCAAATCATTTTGTCTCGAGCCGTATGACGAGAAAACTTCCTATATTTCAAATAACCACTCCCTTACAAGGGCTTCATCTTGAATCTTGAATTTCTCATGTACTTTATAGAAGGATTACATGAGAAAAGTACCGCTTGTCCTAAAATCGGACAATACTGCCTTTTTAATAGAGGGAAGAGCAAATGAAGAAAGAAATGGAGAAGCAAGACCGCGAAAGGAGGAAGGAAGAAAAGAAGATGATGCGAGAACAACAAAGGCAAGAGGAAAGATTTCAGCGTGAGGAACGGCGCGAGATGGAAAGAAGGAAGAAATTCATGCAAAAGGAGCTTTCGCAGGTAGGTTTGATTTTATGCTTTGCTGCTTCTATTTGACTAATTATTTTTCTGCATCTGGTAAATACACAGATACATTTCTCTACTTTTTTCCTCTCCAGGCAGAGAGGAGGAAACAGAAAGAAGAGCGGCAAAGTGAGAAGGAAGCAGCAAGACAGAAAGCTGCAGTGGAAAGAGCAATGGCACGAAGAATTGCTAAGGAGTACATGGAGCTAATAGAAGATGAGCGTCTGGAACTAATGGAATTGGCTACTTCAAGCAAAGGATTACCTTCAATTCTCTCTCTCGATTATGATACCCTGCAAAATCTTGAGTCATTCCGAGGTTGCCGTTGCTTGTCATAATTTTTATGAAATTTTCTTGCGATTCTGTATTTCTAGAATTATAAATATTAAAATATACATCTTTTCAATCTATGCTGAGATGCCCTTTTTGTTTGTGTTTGTATTTCTTTCAAGAAGACTAGCAGACTCAAGTTGTGACCAATCAGTAAAGCACTGAGTTTATAACAAACTGTTTTGATGCTTGTTTGATTAGTCTTCTCCTTTTTTATGGCTTGAATAATTTGTACACTGATCTAATGTTTAAGCTTAAAATGATTCATTTTGAAGGAGACAGCTAATTAATAAAATTGCAATTAATGCATTTTACCGTCTCTTAGAGATGGTGACACTTATTACATTTGAAACTCAAACCGATTATTCCTTTTTTTCCGCTGTTATTTTCCCATTGTTTCTAATTCTTCTACATGGCAATCATGCTGCTCTAATATGACAAGGCATTGGACATTTTTCATTTGTTCTCAGTGACAATGCTATCATACTATGCTTTAGCCAACAATTTGATAAGAAGTGAGAAATTGCTATTTTCTTCAAAAGATCACATAAATTGTTTTGGTCTGTTTTAATTGCTTGAAGTTTCTTAGCTGCTGAAAGACAACTTTTTCTAATTCAGATGCTTTGAGTGAATTCCCGCCAAATTCTGTGAGATTGGAAAAGCCATTTGCTATTCGGCCCTGGATTGATTCAGAGGAGAATGTTGGGAACTTGCTCATGGTATGTTCCCCCTACCTTTTATTCTGCCTGGATGTAGTCTCTGAAGCATATTTTTTTATGTACATGTTAGTTGATGTTCCTTGATGGTTCTCTTACATAGGTAAGTTCAAGTTCTTGTAGAGTTGACGGTGTGCAATTTTTATTTTTTTTTGAATTTGTGTGTGGGTGGGTGTGTAGGTGCTAAGAATTGTGCTGTAAATAAGTGGTTGTCTAAATGTATCCCCAATGATATGTCTCATCTTTGCATTCTTCTGTCTCATGTTACCAGAAGTATATCTGTAAGTCAGTCTATGCATCACAGTTAAAAATGAATTTATTCTTTGCAGAAGTGCTAGGTTCTGTTTACTGAGTTCAGTATTGCTGTGTTCTGTTTTTCCCTGTAGAGTTGTTAATTTCTTGTACCAACGGTTCTTCATTTCAGAGTTTTGCTGTACACTTTCCTTTTCAGGTTTGGAGATTCTGCTTTGTATTTGCTGATGTTCTTGGGCTTTGGCCTTTTACCCTAGATGAATTTGTCCAAGCTTTCCATGACTATGTGAGTTTTTTGCAACGCTTTTGCTTGACCTAGGTGATTTTGCTCAAATTTTTTACCACTCTGTATTGTCTTTTGGCTTGTCGTCTTGCTTTCTTATTCAGAAAGGCACATAATGCATATACTAATTCTTTTATTCCTTTTTCATCCATCTATTTTCTATTTTTTATTTGCAAAGGGTGTTAAGTAACAAGTATTTATTTTGCCTTTTGCCTCTTAGGATTCAAGACTGCTTGGTGAGATACACATTGCTCTTCTCAAACTCATCGTAAAAGATATAGAAGATGTTGCGAGAACCCCTTCTGGTGGGCCTGGAACAAATCAATATACTTCTGTTAATCTTGAAGGTGGACATCCTCAGATAGTTGAAGGGGTAATTACTCTAATGCATTCTACAGCTCTCATGCTCCCTTCAATTGCTTTATGTTGGATGCTTAATTTTTGTATGAAATCTTATGTAATCATATTGCGTGTCAGGCATATCTATGGGGTTTTGACATATGCAACTGGCAGAAGCACTTAAATCCATTAACATGGCCTGAAATATTGCGGCAATTCGCACTATCTGCTGGATTTGGCCCACATCTGATGAGAAAGAGTGTTGAAAGAGTGTGTATACGTGATAAAGCTGAGGTGCTTCTTATTTATTGTTTCCCCATCTGTGTCAACTTTTGTCACTTGGATTGGCTAAAAATCAAATATTAAGTTCGTATTTACATGGACCTGATACTTTCCGTTTTTCATTAACACATAAATATGATCCTTATACTTTATGATGCATGTATCTTGCAAAATAGTGAATAGCAATCTTGGATGTGCTTTATACACATAAACACAAACCCCACTTAAATTGGAAGAAGAATTATCAAATAGTTAGGCATACGAGATAAGAGTCCTAATAAATAAGGGGATGGTGATCGGATTATCTATATATAAAATCGTTGGAAAGGGTGGTATGCAGTGAATTTGTGAAACAGCAAAACATTGTAGTTCTAGACTGGTCATAATATGTTATGTAAGAAGAGAATTTAATCCCATAAAATTATAGCTTTTGATGTCATTGATATGTGTTTAAATATTCAAGTTAATATTTCCTTTTCCTTCCCCGCTCCCCCAAAATGGCACCTGCTAGATAACCATAATAAGTTGCTGATGAATTATAATAGCTGCATCCCACAGAATAAAGGTTGTGAAGATGTAGTATCTACTCTACGAAATGGTTTAGCTGCTGAGAATGCTGTTACAATTATGCAAGAAAAATATGCCCTTCAACGCAGAACAAGGCATCGGTTGACACCAGGAACTGTGAAATTTGCTGCTTATCATGTTCTTGCTCTTGAAGGTAGCAAGGGACTGAATGTTATAGAGCTGGCAGAAAAGATTCAGGTTAGAATAAACGATTGCTCGGTCGCTCCTGCACTGGATGAGGTATTTTTCGTTTATTATTATTATTTTTTTCTCATTTGAGTTTCATTCTGTGAAGAAATCTGGGCTCCGTGACCTGACAACAAGCAAGACACCAGAGGCTTCTATTTCTGTTGCTTTGTCTAGAGATCCGATACTTTTTGAAAGAATAGCTCCTTCAACGTATTGCGTACGTCCTGCTTTCAGAAAGGATCCCGCTGATGCTGAATCAATACTTGCCACAGCCAGGGAGAAGATACAGAAATATGCAAATGGTTTTTTAGCTGGCCAGAATGCTGATGACGAAGAAAGGGATGATGATTCTGACAGTGATGTGGCGGAGGGTTCAGAAGTTGTTGGTTTAGCAACTCCATCTGATGCGAAGAAAACAAGGGAGTCTTCCAATGAAGTTGGTGCATCAGTGAATGGCCCTGATGGAACTGCTCTTCACAATGACAATGGTAACATTCTTTACATTTTTCATATGTTTCCTTGCTGCAATGAATTATTCTAGAAATCTACCCAAGTGTGTAGTGATGAAAATGCTATCTTACCTTAATGATCAATCAATGATGTTGCGGTTAAAGGTATTGGGGCAGTTTATCGTGATCAAGAAGGTCTAGAGATTGATGAAAGCAGATCGGGTGAACCCTGGGTTCAAGGACTTGCTGAAGGAGAATATTCTGATCTATCTGTTGAGGAGCGTCTCAATGCCCTTGTTGCTTTAGTTCGGGTTGCAAATGAAGGGAATTCTGTCCGTCTAATTCTTGAGGTTAGTTTTCAATCAATTCTGGTCCACAATATGTGATGCAATGCATATGAAAATTGAAAATAGGATATACAAGACCTTGTAATCTTCTGTGTTTTCTGACAATGAGATTGTTGCAGGATCGGTTGGATGCAGCAAATGCTCTAAAAAAGCAAATGTGGGCAGAAGCTCAACTAGATAAAAGGCGTATGAGAGAAGAGACGATAACAAAGTTCAATGATTCTTCTTTTAATGGCGATGCAGAAAGTGTTCAAAGCCCTGTTACAGAAAATAAAATGTGCAACGCATCTCTAACAACCGTAGGGAAAGCTCAATCTTCCTTTGCAGCAGATGATGTTCATAATTCCACTGATAATCCAGCACAAGGTACCTCTACGAGTCAGCTACCCTACCACCCAATCCAGCAGAATGGATGTATGACAGAAAGGTCGCGCTTGCAGTTGAAATCCTATATTGGCCACAGAGCTGAAGAAGTTTATGTATACAGGTCCCTGCCACTTGGTCAAGATAGAAGGCATAATCGTTACTGGCAATTTGTTGCCTCTTCTTCTAGCCAGGACCCTGGTTCTGGCAGAATCTTTGTTGAATCACCTGATGGTAGTTGGATGCTAATTGATTCAGAAGAGGTATATTCATGTTCGTTTAGCCTTTCTTTCATTTCTCTCTTTCTGGCCCTATGTATGTGTGCATGCCTTCTCATTTTGTGGTGTTGATATATTAACTCATTTCCTTCTTCATGTAGGCATTTGATACTCTTTTGACATCCTTGGATATGCGTGGGACTAGGGAATCACATTTGCGTATAATGTTGCAAAAGTCTATGGTTTCATTTAGGTCATGTGTCCATATCCTAGACCGAAGTAGAAACAGACGACGAAATGAAGTTGCTGATGTTCATTCTATCTATGGTCATGGTGCTGGTGCTGAGAATTCTGGCACCATTTGCAGCACAAATGCTGATACAAGGGAGCCGTCACATTCTTTTAAAATAGATTTTGGGAGGACTGAAACAGAGAAAAAGAATGCTTTGAAGAGAGATGAAGATTTTCAAATTTGGATGTGGAAAGAGTGCTTCAACTCATCAATTTTACATGCCTTGGCTTATGGGAAGAAAAGATGCTCACCTATATTGGGAGTTTGTGATCTCTGCTTTGATACTTACCAGTTCAAAGAGGATCTCTGCACTTCTTGCCATAAAAGAATTGGCGAAGCTGATATTAATCAGGAAGAAAAAGGAAAACTTGGGAAATTTGGTTTGATATTTTCGAACTCGTCGCTCCCACTGAGGATCAGATTGATCAAGGCCCTATTAAGTTTCTTTGAGGTTAGGGAACAAAGTACTTTGTGAATATGCTTTTGTTAGCACTTACATAGTTTTCTGAAGTTTAGTTTGTTGTACACATTGTCTTGATTTTCTATGGTATTGGTTGTTTAGATATATTTTTTGTTTGTAACTTGACAGGTTACTTTGAGGAGTGTAGTTCTTGTACGAATTGCCTTAATTTTTTATTGTACTGGTAATTAGATGTTTTGTTTTTTAACTGACAGGTTTCTGTTCCATCTGAGGCTCTGCAATCTTCTTGGACGGAAGACTGTAGGAATACTTGGGGCTTAAAACTGTTGAATTCTTCATCCACCGAGGATCTTCTACAGGTTTTTCTCTCTATTTATTTATTTATTTATTGGTTCAGTTTTACATGTCCAGTTTATATTTAGACATGAATTCTTGTCAAGGTAGGCACTGTGCTCCTTTTAGTTCTCTTTTCAGATATAGGCACATCATATCTCTTTGGCTCTATTTTTGTTTACGTTTAATGCATTAAACTTTTAGAATTAGAAGGACTCAAAAATGACTGATGCATTGAACTGGAGATATTTACAATTGCTTGTAAGTATAATGGCTACTTGAAGATATAATAGGCGGTCTCTGATGAAATGTTTATGTTTTACTTATAGGAATGTTCGTCACAATGTGTGACCTAATTGTGGATTAGTGGTTATTGCATGGTACTGACTCGTTCAACTTATTTCACTAGTCAAATTTATGAAATATAGGTATTCCAGACAGATGTTAACCAATTTACATAGTCACAGAGCTAACTCTTGCTGCAACATGAGTTTCTTATTGATCTTTACTGCCTATGACAATACAAATTTATACATAGTAATGCTAATGCGGGCACAAAATTTAATCCATACTTACAAGTGTGCTCCAAATTGTTGCAGTTTCTAACTCAGATTGAGGCTGCCATAAAACGTGATTATCTGTCAGCAGATTTTGAGACAACAGAAGAGCTGTTGCGCTACTATGCCTCATCAATAGGTGCTTATTATGAATTTGCCCATCCTGGATCCATTCCCCAACTTCCTTGGATTCCAAAAACTACCGCTTCTGTGGCTATGAAGCTTCTGGAGTTGGATGCCTCTATTTCCTATGTTAAACAGAAAAAGTCTGAACCTCACGATGTAGAGAAAGTGGAACCTCTTCCAGTTGAGTCTCTTCTAGCATACTTGCACAAACATTTTTGCAAGGTTTTATTATGATGTGCCTATTCTTTTATTTTGCCATATATGGAAGCATGATATTGTCTCAAAAATCACATAATCATATATTAAAGCATTGATTGATGACTACAAAGATCTTGTCTCTCTCCCATATCTTTGAAGTAATTCATGCTTAAAGTTCTTCCTTGTTGTATGCAGAAGTTGAAGTATGCTAACACAAAGGATATCCAAATAGCTGAAACATCAGAGTTTGATCAACATGGACCTAAAAAGCAGGAAAACTGGGATCGTCTGCGTCGTACTAGTGGCAGCTCAGGGTATAGGCAGATGGTTCGTAGGCGGGGAAGTGGTTGGTCACATGGAAAGTCTCGGAAAAGAACTGCTGGTTCAACAGTAGAATCTGGCAGGCATATTACGAGACGAGGTGAGACATTGACTCAGGTGCTTATGCAGCAGGGGGAGAGAATTCATGGACAGATGCAGATACGGGGTCCACGAACTCTTAGAAAGAGGAGAACAGAGAAAAAGGTTTTTGCGGGGACATTGTCAGATTACTTGCATGACAAGGGCGCCCTTAAGAATGTTGTGGGAAAACCAGCGGGGACTTTGAATACTGCAAATATTGAAGGCGAAAACGATGGCAGTAGCAACAGCATGGAAGCAGATGATTTTGGTGATAATGCCAATGGAAGCCATTATGAATTCGAGAAATGGGGAGCAGGTTATGACGTTTCCCCTTACGGAGATAATAAGATGGTGGAAACAAGCGACGAGGATGCAAATGAAATTAATGAAGATAATGGCTATGACGAGGAGGGTGCTGAAAACATGGAGGAAGATTTGGCGATGAATGCTTATGATTCTGAAAGGAATAGCTATGATGGCTCGGATTCTCAAATCTCTCGAGATTATAGTGACTGACGTTACAAATTTTTGGGTTAACTCAAATTACAGAAATTTGGTTCCTTCGGTTACAATGCAAGTCTTACTGTACTGTAGGCATTCTTTTGGAACTTTTTAGCATTCATTGAGGACGATGCTTGTCCTGTGAGATATTATATAGGAAATGGGATAGAGTCAAATTAGAGTATATGAGAAAGATGATCAATTTTGCAATGCGATGGGCTGATTATATCCAATGAGCGGATATATAATGTCACAATTCTGTTGAAGACATTATTTAAAAGAGTAAATGTGTTCCTTTTCAGCTTTTAGACGAGACGACAACATGGTCTTTGGGCTGTACTGTTTTGGGTTTGAGTTTTTGCAGTTGACAAATTAATACAAAATGCATGAAGGAACGTATGTGATGACAAAGATGAGGTAATTGGTAGCCTTCATTATTTGTTTTAAGAGATTTGCTACACTGACACATCGGTGTACACACCCCCTCACGAGGGGGGGGGGGGGG
>CAIGRB010108817.1:24748-42571 GCA_903798255.1 Fraxinus quadrangulata
CATGAATATTTTAATCACCGGGTGTCAATCCCGATGTACATTTAGCATTTCTCTTGGTATAATGCTCGCACTTCATTCTATTTTCACGAATTGCAACTTGTGGGCAATCCACTACAAAATGCACCAGTCAGATGGGGTAGGTTTCACGAATTGCAACTTGTGGGCAATCCACTACAAAATGCACCAGTCAGATGGGGTAGGTTAAGCTTGGAGTGTAGAAGTCTCCTAAGGACATCGTCTCGCATTGAAACGAATACTAGTTCATAAGAGTTCATTTCAAAGGAAGCATCACCCTAAATGGGTGGAAGTGGCTTCTTAGGCATAGAAGGAAAAGCGATAAAAGCACAGTTCACGTTAGTGCCAAAATAATTCACAACTATAGCTGTATAAATGAGGATGTTACATAACAGATGATGTAAGAATCAAGATTCTGCTTTGTGCAACTGGGAGTCAACGAAAAAAAGACCATGTTGACGAATTTATTCCTCTTGTTGATAGCATTGTGAGACTAATCAAAACACATATATACAAAATCATGTTTACTTTGTATCCTAATATTTTAACTTGTTATGAGTCACTTGTTATGTGCTGATTCTTTCCATCCACTTTGATCGAATTTCAGTCTTTAATTACTTGGGTATGTCCATAGTTTTTGTACTGCTTTTGTTACTGCATTTTGATTCACCCGGGTTTTGCCCGGAGTACTTGTATTTCAATTTGATAAATATAATTCATTTTTACCGATTAATAAAAAAAAAAAAAAAACCATTAGCTAACTAATATTTCCAGCATTAATTTTTCTGATTACAAGCAATATTTAATGGCAAGAAGCGAGCTTATTTGTGTGGTCTTTTTTCTGAACAAGGCATATTAAGGGACACTTACGATGCAACTCAAATGTCATTCTTAGAAGCGAACTCCACCAATTCAGACAAAACAAACTAAAAACAAAAAGGGTAAATTTACAAGAAAACATCGTACTAGTAGCAAAGAGTTGCTATTTGGATTACGGGGCAAGTAGTTTCTTGATACCAGATTTCTGCTCAGCCGTCAACCTTGTTGGGAACTTTATATTGAATTTGATCCTCAGATTGCCCCTTCTTGAGGGTTCTTTTGGAATAGGCATTCCTTCTTTGGGCACAACCTCTTCATAGCTGGGATGAATAACATTGTTGATGGGTATAGTTAAGGTCCTCCCGTCTAGTGTTGAGAGACGGACAGTGTATCCTGTTAATGCTTCAGCAAGCGATATTTTCATCGTAACAATGAGATCGTTACCTTCCCTCGTGAACACACTATGTGGCTTCTCATCGACTATGAAAACTAGGTCAGCTGGAACAACATTTGGTTGTTCATTTCCTTTCTCCGGGAATGTGATCTTTGTCCCCTTCTTCCAGCCAGGTTTGATATCAATGGTAAGAATCTCTTCTACAGGTAAGGTCTTCCTGTTCAACAAAGAGCACTTGCCGTTAGAGATCCACTAAATAAACAAAACCCACGAGACATAGCAAGTAAATATCCAATAAAGTACATATAGGGGAAGTAAGCAAGCATGATGTATAAGAATAACGTACCCACTGGCATCAGCTATTTCTCTGGAGATCTTCATCCTCTTTGTGGTTCCCTTGTAAAGCTCTTCCAGGTTACAAGGCAATGTTTGTTCAATTGGTGGTGCCTTCCTCGGGGCTGAACTCATCTGTCTACCCTCTCCAAATGAACTAAATATATCATCACCAAACATTGAACTAGAAAACCTTGTACCACCACTCCTCATGCCACTACCACCACCCATCCCTCCAAATGGACTCGAAAAGCCAAAGAATTCAGCAAAAATATCATTGGCATTTCTCGGATTGAAATGAAATACGTTCGGTCCATCTCCTGTCTGGAAAAATGTAGCACCTCCAGGACCAGCACCACCAGCACCTGGTGGCGGCACTTGACCTTTTAGGCCTTCTTCACCATATTGATCATAGATGGCCCGCTTCTGGGAATCACTTAAAACCTTATGACAGAAAAAATAAATAAATAAATAAATAAAATAAAAATATCAGATTCCATGTCACAAATGTTTCATCCCCAATAATACATTATAAACACAAATAGTTTAAAATAATTTCCATTGCATCCGTAGCAGCCATATGCTTTACCTAATAAAACACAGATAAAACATCTTCTTGAAGATAAAAATTCAAATAGTGATTAATTCAAGAAACCTGCGACCCAATCCCAAATCTGATAATAAGGTGATAAGAAGTGGATTGATCATTCAAAGAAACACGGCCAATACATACCGATGTCCGATTTAACATTTTTACATAACTTACATCATAAAAGCCAATTAAATAAACAAAAATCTACAGAATTCCAACAAAAAATCTCAATCTTATTTGCAGTTAGCAACTCTACTAAATGGGGTCTAGCCATCAAGACATATATCTTAAGAATGAAGAACACTATTGGTAAAATTCAAAATAATTACAAGAAACATAATGATAAAACGCAGAAACATCATATAAGTCACTGAAATCCAACATGATTAAGAAAAAATGTGCACAAACACATGAAAGAGACAGATATTAGGGTAGGTACCTCGTAGGCTTCAGAAATCTCTTTGAATTTTGCCTCAGCTTCTTTCTTGTTGTTGGGATTCTTATCAGGGTGCCATTTCATGGCCAGTTTTCTATAAGCTTTCTTCAAATCCTCATCTGTTGCATTCTTATCCACCTGCAATATCTTATAGTAATCCACGCCCATGACTTGTTATTTCTTCTTCTCTATGTACTCTCTTTCTATCAGTCACTAATTTCTTTCATGCTAAAACTATTATATATTATTATTCTTTTGTACGCTGAGAAATAGAGAGGGAGAGAGATGAGTCTGGAAGCAGGGGTGTAGACGGTGGACCCAGAAATATGTGGAACTTTCGAGATTTCCGATTAATTTGGTTGGGCCAGAATCGGGCATGATCCACAACCAACGATCACTCGGACTGGTTTTACTTCATCAGGTGGCCAGTGGGCTTCTGGCTAGCTATCCCTTATCGGCTTTGGACTATTTTCATTCAACTTTGGCCAAATTTAGACCAATAAACTAGTGGAAATTATGCGAGCTACATGTTTTTTAATAAAATTTCTATAATTACGTGTTAAAGATTTTTATCCCACAAAATACTACAATATTGTGATTAAAAAAAAAAACGTTAAATCACTTAACTCCTAAATAGGATAATCAATTGATTTTACTCCATCGAGCAAGCTCCTCGGAGACATTAATCAACGTCAAAATTCCCAGATTCGTGACTTTTCATATTCAGTTGTATTCAACTTCATTTAGAGTCCTCTCAAGAAATATGAAAATGGGGGTTGCATGTCTCTAATTGTAAATAAATTGCTTTATACATTTTCATAATTGAAATTGGAACAAGCATCTATAGCGTATGAAATTAGGAAGATTTGTTACAGCACTGGCGAGTTCTTGATAACTGTAACAGAGATAATACGCTTGCGTATGATTCAGACGAAAATGCATGTCGTTGTCCACCATCGATTTTGAATTTCACCATTGATTTTGGAATGGACATTAATGAGAAGCGTAATGTTTGGGGATTAAAAAAAAACTCAATTACAACATCTTGCTTGGAGTCTATTTTTAGAAGATAGTATTAATAAATATATTTCATATACATTCAAATTATCTCTAGTTAAATTATCATGTAAAATATGAAATATTTTTTCTTAACGATGCAAATACGAATTTTGGAAATTACACAAGCTACATGTTTTTTTAATAAAATTTATATAATTACATGTTAAAGAATTTTATCCCACAAATACTACAATATTAAGTATCGATAAGATAGTATAACATTATATTATACAATGTAGTAATATAAAGGGTGACAATATTGCCGTCACGAAAATTTTCCGTTCCACTACATTTTAAAATAATTTTCTTATTTACAAAAATAGACATAAAATAACCAATTAACAATTTATCTTTAATTCCTATGCACTTCAACTTAATTATATTTACTTGACTAAAGTTCAGTGACCATGGATTAATTTTACTTTGTTGACTTAGGAAAACGCGTGGAGATTTTCATTACTTTTAATGGCTGCATCATTGTTTTTTTTTTTTAATTGGTTGAATGGAAGGATAAGAGAGTGGTCTAATTACTCGCAAAATAAAATATAGTGATGTGATTGCTCTGAATTAAAATTTAGTAGTTTAATTGCAAGTAATGGTAAAGTTCAATGGTTGCAGGTGAAATTTATCCCATTGTTGACTTATGATTCCTTAAGCTGATAATGAGACATCAACCTGCTGGATATATTCATAAAAGGAAAATTCAATGACCCTTATTCTGATAATCCATCAATTATTTACAGTTGAAGGGACCATTCCTCTAGCAAATTATAATCATATAAAATGCTTAATTTTTACTCAATGTGAAAGCAATTGAGGAAAATTACTTACTAACCTTAAAAATAACTTATAGTATTTACAAACAAAAGACTTTTATTAATTCTTCCCTTAATTGCAAGCAATTTCACACTGAATGGACCTAACACCTAAATTACTATATTATCCATATAGAATTTTTGGATTATATAAAAATCAATAATGCTAAATGTACAGTATTTGATGTACACTTTCTTTGACACCACCATGTTTTCAAAAAATTGTAGACGGGAGTGTACAGCCACGTGGTACAATATAAACAATGATATGCATGTAGCATGATAGTATAAAAATTTATTAAACTTATTGTCTTGTAACTAACACTAAATTGCTCTAATTATAAAGAAGCACAAACCAACAGACTTTTCAATGTTCCACTTGACCAAAGATTAGAAATCAACACAAAAGAAACTTTTTACCATTTTCTGGGATTCATTTTTCTGATCTTCTAAGAAATACATTTTGCAACACCATGGTTATGAAGGTATGCATATATTTATTTAACCTTAATTTCACTGATTCTATTTATTTGTTTTCCAGATTCACTTTGAAGAACATGTTCTTGTCTTTGCTTATTACAATTCACAGATTCCTTGTATTTGGCTTTGTTGGTAATAACTCTTGAATAGAAGGAGACGAATTAACTTTCTTCCTGTTTTAGTATTGTAATGACTTGTTTGGTTCGAGCAGCTGTTCTATGTTAATCAATTGTTTGATCAATGGTTGCCTCAGGAAAACGAGATCCCTAGTGGATGGCCACTTGGTCTAGGAAACATGAAAATGAGATTTAGAGTGGCAGAGACCTCTCAGAATGCAACAACGGAACCTTACATTTCTCGTCCAATACGCTCATCCAGTTTCTCTTCATTCTCATCTTCCTATCTTGATAGTGAGGTAACATCTTTGAAACACTACTCATGTTCAGACAGCTTTTTATAAGCTAAGTCCATTTACTTTACTTTTTTTATTATACTCATTTTTAACTACATATTCATACAATAAAATATTCTACACGTAAATCCAAAAATTTTTCCTATTTTATAACCACAATTTCCAAAAAATACTATTCAAAACTATGTTTTTAAAATTTTAAGGCCACCAAAAAGGGGATAAATATATTGCTTCTTTGATGCTATTCTAGTCCACATCTTCGTTCTTCCCCGACCGGAGTGTGTCCCTAGGCCGTTTGATTGGAATTCAAACAAGGAAAAGAGGACACTCGTACTACCCAAATGTAATCCTCAACCAACATGGGAACTTATCCATTACGAGATCCGATCAAGATGAATTTGAGGATCAAGACAATAGTCAAGGACTCTGCATTACCCTTCTTCATAATGTAATGGGGAAGATGGGCAGAAGTAGAAGCAGCACAAGGCATTAAGGTCCTACGGTTGTTCAACAATGGATGTCTTCCTTTTTTCGAGTGAATTACTTCTTTTTATACCGATTTGTCACTTTCTGATTTGGATGAAATTCCAGTGAGTTGAGAACATGAATATAATCTACCTGGTGAACATATTTGTCCGATACAAATTGAAAATGGTAACAAGATGCAGAGAAAGTTAAGAGGCTGCTCCACTACTACAGCTCGGATTTTGCACTTTTCCAAATGACAGAAACTACATAAGGCGTACTCAAGGCCAATCTTTTTTACATACCAACAATCAAAACTAAAATTAGATTAGCCCTATCACATGTTAATTACCTTCACAAGAGAAACAAACTAATTCAACCAAATCCGTGTAACAAACCTCGACAGTCACAAGGTAACGAGTTCTCCAATTGGAAAAGCATAAGCAGAGTACTTTCAAATTATTCAACAACATTTACCAGCTCATACTCGATAAGGGATAGATTGTTATCCTCTTTGACCTCAAAATTTGCAGGTTCGGTTACCTCAATGCGGCCCCATTTATCAACAGCTAGCCTCATAGACCCTTTGAACATGTCAATTTTCGCATTCCGGAGAATTACAGTGTTATCTGGCTTCATCATGTCAACTGCATAAAAAATGAGCCGCTCATTACCAAAAAGCCCAGTTGAACAATTCGCAGTGGATTTACATGCTCATGTATAATAAGCAAGCATTTAATCAAAGTTATAACAAGAAGGCGAACTTGCATAGATTATTCAGGTGAACTGAAATAATCCCACGAGCAATTCGCATAATAATCATTGTATAAGCAGAAGGAATCATGTTTTCAATGAATTTCAGGCTTCAAAATAGGATATCCATGTCCAAAATATGCTGTTACACACATTCCTACCAGAACTGCAAAAGGATACTATGATTCACAAGGATGTTAATAAAATAAGTCGTCCTCATTACTATTGTATAAGCAGAGTGAGAGCCTAAAATTTCACTGGAAGTTCCAATATTATGAATCAACTAAACTTACACAAATACTCGTGACCGAAAAACAGAAACAACAAGAAAAGCTGGCTAAATTTTTTATGTGTACAAGACTTGAGTTTTCGTAAAATAAAATTTCTACCAATTTACAAAATTCCAAGCAATGAAATCTCAAACGACTGATACATGTTCTTCCTCCATAAAAGTTAAATTGTGTTATTATTGACCATTTCTTCATTTGGTACTCTATGCAGAACTTCAAACAAAAATAACAATTAACATAAAAAATTCCTTGAGAAAAATTTGTTCGAGCAAGAGAGAGGACCTTGATCGTTACGTGCAGTGAAAAGGATGGTTCCAGTTTCATCACCGACAAGGCACTCAGCAATAGAGGTGTTCTGGTTTTGGGGCCCACGGGACGACATCGAATTGCGGGGCTTCTTGTTGAGTACGGTATTGGAATTCAATACCTTGACAAGAAGTGTGTGGCCGTTGGTCCCTGGCTTCAGAGATTCAACCTTCACAAACATCGGCTTTCGAAGTCCGGGCTTTGCGGTGGTTCCATCAGGCTGTTGCGTTGTCGTTGCCATCAATAGAGAGAGAATCAACTGGAGTGTGTTTTGACGGCGGTCGAAATGTTAAACCCTAATCCCGAGTTCAACAAGATAGAAGAGTAAATTTAAAGAGTAGGTGAGAAAACGAAGGGGAAATAAACTCCAGTCTAGTACTTTTCAACGCTATAACAACAATTTTGGGAAAAAATTCATATCTAAGGCTTAAGTTTTCGCCAATTCAATTTTAAGCATGGATGACAATGGCCCGAGCCACTCAAGCTCAACTCGTGACGAAAACTCGTTACTCGAGCTCGACCCACGAGCTCGTGGCTCACAAGCCGAGTTTAGACTCGGCTCGCGAGCTCGACTTTTTTAATTTTTTTTTAACCATACATTTTCTAAATCTTTAAAAAAAATTTAAAAATCAACGAGTCGCTCGTCAACAACGAGCCGAGGCTCGGCTCATGCTTGAGCTCGAGCTCATCTTTTTGACGAGCCCGAGCGGCTCGTGGTTCGTCGCCTAGCCGACGAGCCGCTCAACTCGATTGCCACCCCTAATTTTAAGAGAACATGTATATATTTTTTAAATTCGGGTAATAACTAAATTCTATTAATTAAATAAATAATTATATATATAATAATTACAATCTCTTTTCAGGTCGGGCCACAATCATCGTCATTCGTTTCGCCGTTATTCCTTCTTTTAGTCATCGGCATCCCCTTTCATAGTCACCGACATCTAAATAACTTTGTCGGAAAAAAGATAAAATCTATAAAGATCATCGACAACTCAGCATTTTCTCTAGCGACGAATTGATCGTCACTCAATAGCTATTGAACATCGTCAACTTAGATAATAGGGAGATGGAGAAATATAGCGACCGTTGAGCAACATCGCGATTAATCATCTTCTTCAACGACGACTGAGCAGCACTGGTGTAATTTAAATCTATGTTTTAAAATTGAAAATCAACCTCTCATGTAATTTATAGAATACTCATCGGATCAATAACTTCAATTCTCTACTCTGAAATCTAATTAATTTTATTTGTGACTAGGAAGAAATCAATGTCATCTAGTCAATTCTCTTAAATTTACTGCTTGTGATATTGTTTCAATGGCCAGTAGCCAATTCTCTTAGATCTGCGACCTGTAGATATTGATCTATTACCTATGAATGATGACATGTGACCAATATGACATGTGATTTGTGAATGGTGACGTGTGACATGTGAACTATAACATGTGACCAATTAATATTGACATGTGAACTATAACTTATGATCTATGGACATATGTGACCTATAAAATATGATATGTGAGATGTGAACTATATGTAAGGAGTAAGTTCAAAAGACTAGTCATTTTAAATCAACAAAACAGAAAGTGAACGTGCGAAATCGAAGAGAAAAAAGATAAAGAAACACAAAAAATTTCGCCATAAGGCAAGAGGTTCAAAATAAAGTTTCTAATCCCTTTTTGAACTTTTGCCAAACCGGAAGAAATCACTATATTATCAAGAACCAAACTTTGTTCAAGGATTACACTATGACACTCAGACGTATCATGCAAGATTACATCAAAGAAGAAGAAAACCTCAAATTGATCGACACAGAAAACCACTCATGGATGCAAATACTAGCCATTTACAAATCACTCGAGATATATACAAGGACTATACGAAAAAAGATCTAAAAAATGCTTCCAAAATAGAGTGCATAACAGAAACAGAGAAAGAGAGCAGAGAGAGTTCGAGAGAATGAATGAATGAACGGCCAAGCCATACTCAAACCTTAGTATATGAGAAGTCTCCAGAAGGTCTTCATCCAACGTTCATTAGGGCGACACTTGGCAACATCTCCACCGTCCAGCAATAAGTAAAAAAAAGTTTATGTAAGTTAAACACGTTTATAACCAAACAGAATGGGAGCCACCAAGTAATCAAAAATAATAGTCCAGCCCAACAATGAGTCCAAAAAGCAAACCAACTAATCAACCCAATAATATAATCAGTCCAATTAGCTCATCGTTGTGCCAATTCTTTACAATCTCCACCTTAGTACAATGATCCAAGTTTCATCTATAGTGATTTCTTCCATTATGGCATCATTTGCTCTTATTCCTGATACACAAATCAGCAAGCATTAATATTCAACTGGTTTAAACAATCCAAAAACTTGTTTAAAGGCAGCACTTTGGTACCAACATCAGCAGGGTTAAAATGAGTATAAAAATTTTCAAGTTTCACAACACCTTGTGATAACATCTCTAATAAAATGAAATTACATATAAACATGTTTAGATCTATTATGCAAAACAGACTTCTTACTCAAATAAATGACATATTGGCTATCAAAATATAAAACATCTTTAACAATACCAAATTCATTTTAAGAGTCCTTTTAGCCAAAATCTCTCTTTTATAGCATCAGTGGCAGCAATATATTCAGCTTCAGTTGAAGATAATACAACGATTTTTCGTAATTGAGATTTCTAACTTATGCAAGAATTACATAAAGTATACACATAGGTAAGAGTAGATTTCATATTGTCTCTATCACCTGTATAGTCAGAATCAGTGTAACTCCTCAAGATAACACCTTCAGATTGTTTCTTATAATGAATCCCCAAGTCACGAGTTCCCTTAATGTATATAAGAAGTCATTCCATAGCTTCTCAATGAGCTTCACCTGGATTTGACATATATCTACTCAAGACACTTATAGAAAATGCCAAATCAAGCCTAGAACAAACCATTAGATACATAACAGACTTAACTGCATTGGAATATGGAACTCTTGCAATTCTTTTGAACTCATCTTCAGATTTGGGACATTGATCATTTGAAAGTTTAAAATGATTTGCTAAAGGTATGCTCACACTTTTAGCATCAAACATAGAAAAATTTTCCAACAATTTCAAAACATAAGATTTTTGACATAGACTATGTCTTCCCNTAAGTAAAAAAAAGTTTATGTAAGTTAAACACGTTTATAACCAAACAGAATGGGAGCCACCAAGTAATCAAAAATAATAGTCCAGCCCAACAATGAGTCCAAAAAGCAAACCAACTAATCAACCCAATAATATAATCAGTCCAATTAGCTCATCGTTGTGCCAATTCTTTACAATCTCCACCTTAGTACAATGATCCAAGTTTCATCTATAGTGATTTCTTCCATTATGGCATCATTTGCTCTTATTCCTGATACACAAATCAGCAAGCATTAATATTCAACTGGTTTAAACAATCCAAAAACTTGTTTAAAGGCAGCACTTTGGTACCAACATCAGCAGGGTTAAAATGAGTATAAAAATTTTCAAGTTTCACAACACCTTGTGATAACATCTCTAATAAAATGAAATTACATATAAACATGTTTAGATCTATTATGCAAAACAGACTTCTTACTCAAATAAATGACATATTGGCTATCAAAATATAAAACATCTTTAACAATACCAAATTCATTTTAAGAGTCCTTTTAGCCAAAATCTCTCTTTTATAGCATCAGTGGCAGCAATATATTCAGCTTCAGTTGAAGATAATACAACGATTTTTCGTAATTGAGATTTCTAACTTATGCAAGAATTACATAAAGTATACACATAGGTAAGAGTAGATTTCATATTGTCTCTATCACCTGTATAGTCAGAATCAGTGTAACTCCTCAAGATAACACCTTCAGATTGTTTCTTATAATGAATCCCCAAGTCACGAGTTCCCTTAATGTATATAAGAAGTCATTCCATAGCTTCTCAATGAGCTTCACCTGGATTTGACATATATCTACTCAAGACACTTATAGAAAATGCCAAATCAAGCCTAGAACAAACCATTAGATACATAACAGACTTAACTGCATTGGAATATGGAACTCTTGCAATTCTTTTGAACTCATCTTCAGATTTGGGACATTGATCATTTGAAAGTTTAAAATGATTTGCTAAAGGTATGCTCACACTTTTAGCATCAAACATAGAAAAATTTTCCAACAATTTCAAAACATAAGATTTTTGACATAGACTATGTCTTCCCTTCTATTCCTTTTAATTTCAATACCCAAAATTTTTCTAATAGGACGTAAGTCCTTCATTTCAAATTCAGCTTTCAATTTGTTTTTGATAACTCTATTTCTTTTATGTCATAACTAGCCAAGAGCATATCATCAACATAAAGAAGAAGATAGAGTGAATTTTCACCACCACTTCCTTTGCAATAAAGACATGTATCAAAATTACTTCTTTTAAAACCAAGTTCAAGTACAAAGGTATCAAATCTCATGTACCATTGTTTTGGAACTTGTTTTAAACCATATAAAGATTTTTTAAGAATGCATACTAAGTCTAAATTTTTGTTTACTTCAAAACCTTTTGGTTATTCCATGTAAATAGTTTCATCAAGATCTCAATTTAAAAATATAGTTTTGACATCCATTTGATCTAATTCCCAATTAAACTGAGCTGCAAGGGCTAATATTATTCTAACAGTTGTAAATTTTACAATTGGTAAAAAAATTTCATGGAAATCTATTCATTCTTTTTTAGTAAAGCCTTTAGCCACAAGTCTAGCTTTGTATCTAATGTCATTCTCATTTTGTTTCCCCATTTTTATCTTAAAGATCCATTTACAATCAACAACCATTTTCCCCTCAGGTCTCTTAGTCAAAATCCATGTTTTATTCCTTTTAAGAGATTTCATTTCATCTTGCACTGCATCAAGCCAATGCTTGGAATTTTTGCTATCATAGCCTCTTTAAAAGATATAGGTTCATTTTCAATGAACCCTTAAACAATAAGTAAAGACACTTCATCATCAAACCTCACAGGTGGTCTCACTTGCCTTATTTCCCTATCACGAGCAAGTTGATAATCATCTAAAGGTTGATTGGTTTCCAAATCAGCTTCAGAATGTTCAGATTCTTCATTACTTGGATAATCAATATCAACTTCTCCAGTCTGAACATTAGGAAATTGATTATCATCCTCAACTTGCTCCACCTCAATTTCAATCTCTCTCTACACTCTGACTTAAAGGTTCAGTACTATTAATCTTTTTCAAATAAGGTAGATCATTTTCATTAAACAAAACATTTCTGTTTATAATGATCTTATATCATTTAGTTTCCCTTACCCATAGCCTATACCCTTTCACTCTTTCACCATAACCTAAGAAAATACACTTAAGTGCTCTGGGATCCAATTTCCCTTCAATTTGATGTGCAAAGGCTGCACATCCAAAGACTCTCAAATTACTAAGGTCAAATGGTTTACCATTCCACATCTCTTCGGGAGTTTTAAAATGTATAGCGCTAGCAGGACTTCTATTAATAAGATAACTAGCAGTTTTTACAGTTTGCCCCCAAAATAGCTTGGGAAGACCAGAACTTAAAAACGTGCATCTAACTTTTTCAAGTATAGTTCTATTTATTCTTTCAGCCAAACCATTCTATTGTGGAGTGTGTATAACAGTTATGTGTCTCAATATACCATGTAGTTTGCACAACTCATCAAACTCATAATTACAAAATTCAAGATTATTATCAGTTCTCAACACTTTAATCCTTTTATCAGTTTGGTTTTCAATCAAAGTTCTCCAATCTTTAAAAGTAACAAAAGTATCAGAGTTAGACTTTAAAAGAAAGATCCAATTTTTTTCTAGAAAAATCATCAATGACCATCAAGAAATATTTAAAACATGTATGAGTAGGCACAATAGCTATTCCCCAAAAATTAGCATGCAAGTATTCAAGTATAGACACGGATTTAGGCATTCCAGGTAAAAATGTTAATCTATTATACTTTCCTAATATGCAATAATCACAAAAACTGAGTTTTTCAATATTATCTTTTCCAAAAGACCTTGTTTTTTCAAAATCTGCAACCCTTTGCCACTAATATGACCCAATCTCTTATGCGGTATTTGTGATTTATCATTTGGAACAGAGATTGCCGTTGAAGTGGAGTCAAAAATATTTTGTGTTTGCAAAATGTAAAGGACATGTCTCTTGTGAACTTCTACAATCAAGTGAGAGTTTCTCAAGATTTTAATGTATCCCGTATTAATCATAATGTCAGAGTTTAGGTAACCTAAAACACCGAAGGAAATCAGAATTCTTTTCAGATTAGGAACATACCTAGTCTTTTCTAAGATTATATGATTATTATCCTTTATTCTTAAAGTGATAGTTCATATTCACTTAACTTGAAATGTCATGTGATTACCCATTAAACCTTGACCACCATTTACATTTTCAAAATCAGTAAACCACTCTTTATTAGAACACATGTGAAAAGTACAACCTGAGTCAAGAATCCATTCTTGACTAGGTTGATGAGTAACAACAACATAAACATCATCAATGTTACCCTCATTATTGCAAGCTAAGGTTGCATCACCATCAATTTTAGGCTTGTTTCTATAATCACTAAGTCTCTTAGGACACTCTTTGATAAAATGACATTCCTCTTGACAATAAAAACACTTTTTGTCTTTAATATTCATTTTATCTTTCTAATTTTCTTTCTTCTTATGTCCAAATTTCTTATTGAAGTTATCATTTTTTAGATTAAACTTAAACTTCACCATCAAAATCATACCACTAACAGACTCTTTCCTTTCAGATTTTAACTCTATCTTCGTAGTCCTTAAGGCATTAATAATCACATCAGTAGTTAGAGTTTCTCTACCATATTCAATGGCATTTTTAACATCTTTGTATTTATCACCAATTGAATTTAATAAAATCACACCCAGATGTCCACTTGAGAGTTTCTCATCATAGTTGACTAGGTCGCGGGATAATCTATTAAATCTATCAATGTTAGTTTCAAGATCAAGAGATGGGTTAAGTTTAAAACCAAAAAACTGTTTCAAAAGATAAACCTTATTTGGCATGGTTTTATTCAAATAAGTGGTTTCTAATTTTTTTTCACAATTCAGCAGCAGTCTTTGTTTCTCCTATCTCTCTAAGCACGTTGTCAGACAAATGCAGAAATATAGAACTCCAAGCAATTTCATCTTGTTCAGTAACTTTACTTGTTTTAGGATCAGTTGGTCATAACTCATCAATGGCTTTTGCACATTTTTGTTGAAGTAAAAGATCTTTCATTTTCTGGCGCCAGAGGCTAAAGCCTCATTTGCCATTAAAAACTTCTAATTCAAATTTTGTATAAGGCATAATAATAAATCTAAATGAAAAAACTTATGTATGCAGATCAGTCAGAGTACTCCAGAAGTATATACAACAAGTAAAAGTTCAGGTATCAACACTCAAGTGACATAACTGAATATTACAGAGACTGTAGAGTTATATATACAAGTTCAGGATTTCTTAGAGTTAATTCCAAGCAAGCAGTCACAGATACTAATCTAAAAAACACAAGAACTAGCACAAATTTTCAAAATTTGCAATATACAATATTAAAGAACACTTTCAGAAGATTTATATCAAGGTCCTTGACTCGAAATCAAGACAACCTTCAGATTCCAGACAACTCTTAAGGTTTGTGGATAAAGGAATTGCCTAGAAGAGTCTCAGACCCAAGTTTGAAAAAAGTTTGGTAAGACAACTTAAGTTATAAGCAACAAATTTGTATAATTAGATGTAAAACTGAACTTAGGGTATAATTAACAAATTTGTATAATCAGATGTAAAATTGAAACGAACTCACAAAATCCCTTTATTAGGATTTCAAGAAACAAATTGAGCATACTAAATCAGAAGTTATACTTTAAAATTTGCACAGATAAAAGCCAAGAACCTTCATTTGAACGCTCTGATACCACCGTAAGGAGTAAGTTCAAAAGATTAGTCACTTTAAATCAACAAAACAGAAAGTAAATGTGCAAACTCAACAAGAAAAAAGATAAAGAACACAAGATTTTTCACCCTAAGGCAAGAGGTTCAGAACAAAGTTCCTAATCTCCTTTAGAGCTTCCGCCAAACTAGAAGAAATCACTATATTATCAAGAACCAAACTCTGTTCAATGATTACACCATGGCACTCAGACGTATCACGCATGAATACATCAAAGAAGAAGACAACCCTCAAATTGATCGACACATCAAACCACTCAAGGATGCAAATACTAGCCCTTTACAAATCACTCAAGATATATACAAGGACTACACAAAAAAGGATCTAAAGAAGGCTTCCAAAATAGAGTGTAGAACAGAGACGACGAGAGAAAGCAGAGATAGTTCGNCTGAGAATTCGAGAGAGTATAGAATGAGGTCGTGAGAATGAGAGAATGAACAGCTATCTCAAACTCAAACCCTTGTATATGAGTAGTCTCCAGAAGGTCTCCATCCAACGGTCATTGGAAAAACACTTGGCGACATCTCAACTGTCCAGCAATAAGTAAAAAAAACGTTATGTAAGTTAAATATGCTTATAACCAAACAGAATGGGAGCCACCAAGTAATCATAAATAACAGTTCAGCCCAACAAAGAGTCCAACAAGCAAACCAACTGATCAACCCAATAATATAATCAGTCCAATTAGCTCATCATTGTGCCAATTCTTTACACTGTATATGTGACCTATGACGTGTAAACATCTATGTTCAATATTGACGTATAAACATAAACTAATTATCTGTGACATGTGAATATTAACATGTGACCTGTAACAAGCGAAAAAAGACATATGACATGTTATCGGTTCACATGTCACAGACCACATGTTATTTATTAGTAACCCAACTTATTGGTTGCAATCCTTGTTTATACAACCTCAATCCAATCCAAACCCAGCATCACCACCGGAACCACCACCATCACAGCGCATCAAATCAAAAAACCATCAACAAACCACACCACCTCTACCCCCACGGGACTTGTGAGCGATGGCAGAGTGACATAAATTAAGTCGGCAAACTGGGCAAAGTGCATAAAGAAATCCCACACTACCTACGACAACTTCTGATAAAGGGAGAGAATGGAGTAATGAAGAAGAAAAAAATGGATAGAGAGAGAGACTAAAACTTGGACAGAGATCTAGAGAGAGAAATGTAAGTCTGTAAAAAAAATTAAATGATAGAAAGAGAAAATAGATAGTATATTGGGGTTGGTGGGGTGGTTAAATTTTATAATATTATTATTAATATTAATAGTTGAATTATGACCCGATTTCTAATTAACTAAACCATTTTAGCACTGTAATATTTAAAAACAACCTGCAATGTAATTTCTACAACAATTTATTAAGTGAAAATTATACCCAACCAAAATTTTAAAGATCCAATTTTTAAAATCAGATCTAAAATTTATTTATACAAAAATCAAATATTAATTCAAATCTTGATTATTAATAATATTCAGTATCTTCCATCTTCCCTCTATCTCTCGAAATCATAACTACCCAAACCCTAAAAATCTCAAAATCCCAAATCATTGACCTCTCTCTCTCCCCCACACCCCTCTGGTGACTCCGACGTCAACAAGTAAAAGAAATGCTGCTCCGACGATCGCTACTAGTTTGGGCACACAACAGCTACACACGATTGGCACAACGACGCCTCACAGCGACAATAGCACCGTTGTACACGATCGTCGCGGCTCCAGTGGCAACAGTAGATTTGAGGTGGTCGTGGTGATGATTGTTGAAATATACAGTGATGGTGGCGAGGGTGGCGGAGAAGTCAGGTTTGGGGATTTTTTGGTAATGGTGGTCTGGTGTGGTGGAGATGGAGATAAATGAGATGGTGGTTGTGATTCTTGGTATGGTAGCGGCGATGGTGGTGGTGCTAACCGTGATGATGGGAAGACAGTGGTGGCAATGGTGGTGGTTGTGGTGCTAGTGCTGATGATGATGGTGGTCGTGGTGGTAACGGTGGCGTCGAGGTGTTAGGGCAGTTCATGTGATGGTGGTGGCGAATAAGGTAGGGGGACTATGGCGCTTGTGTGGTAGTGGATCTGGAATTGTTGGCAGTGGTGAAGTGGTGATCACAAACAATTGTGGTATGGCGGTGGCGATGGCGTCGTGGTGTTGGTGGCGACAGCTGTCGAGTGAGACCAATAGTGTTTGTGACCAATAAATTGGGTAATTTGTGACTAATATATAATATATAACCTAAAAATGTGATTATGAATTGTGATTAAGAAATAACTTGTAACCAATTAATTTGACAATTTGTGACATTTAAATAAGTTGTGATTTATAAAATTTATAATTTGTGATCGATAAATGAATTGTAACTTATAAACACTTTGATTTTGTAACTGATAAATAAATTATAACTTATAAAAAAATTTATTTGTGATCTATAAATAAATTATGACTTATAAAAAATTTTATTTGTGATCGAAAAATAATGTGACCCATAATTTTTTTAAATTGGTATCGAGAAAAAATTATAATCAATTAATTCGAGCATTTATGACCAAATTATATGGAATTATGACATTAATATATTTAATTAATAAAAATATATATTTAATTAA
>CAIGRB010108828.1:2020-12111 GCA_903798255.1 Fraxinus quadrangulata
CTCCAATGCGTTAAATCAAACTAAACCAATTTAAATAGTTTCGAAAACTCACATTCTTAAAATTATAATATCTTGGACATAATTTATTCAAATTAAATTTTTCTCAAGCCTAAAATTCATAATTAATTACAAATTATCAAACGAATATAATATTGATATACAAAATCTCGTCTTATCAAAATCTAATTATTTGGCCCACATAAAAATAAGAATTTAAAACTTATTTCATTTTAGTCCTCAAACTTTCAAAATATAAAAATATAACATACCAAACAAATGAATTTTTATTTTTCTTTTCTCAAATCTTTTGGGTGTTACGGGATCCCTACTGTGTTCTTGACTAGTTTGCCTCAGCTTCAAACTCTTACTGTGTCTAATAATAATCTGTCTGGTCACATACCGGTTTTTCCAGCAAGAGTGAAATTTAATTACATCGATGGAATCCCTTCTGAGACTAAAAAGGCTATGAAGTTCCTGGCTGTTATTTAACTGTTGAAGATGTGTTACTGATATCAATCAAACTTATTAAGAGGTAAATCTTTGTATTGCAAAATATGACCTATTTTGTAGTCAAAGAATTAACAAAGAAAAGTCATTACGTTACTGTGTACACACCCTGAGACACAACCTGGAAATTCGTTATTGTAAATTTGTATCAAATTCTGATAATTTTTCAATAAAAGATTTCACGTTAAAATATCCACGAATTTAACTTCACTTTTTAAATATTAAAGAATTAGATTAAGTGTATAGCTGTTCATTTTGGTCAGTCATTTTCCTTCTCTTTCACTATTCGGCATTTGCTCCTAAGTATTTCAGTGTGTCCTGAAGACCACTTCGGTCTTCATGGTCCGCGGGTCGTAGGCTTGGATGTCCCAAGATGCGGGAGAGGGAGAATCCCCCTATGCGGACAGAAATGAGTAATGGATGCAAAGCCAATAATTAATCTTTATTAAAGATCAAGGCATATCATGATCTCACCATTCTAGATCACAAAATCAAGCATGAATGCTCTAGAGATCATGCAAGAAAACAATGTAATATTGAATAAGAACTCTCTTTAATCGAACATAAGATGTTGTCTAATCAAGTCATATGATACTTCCCGCCTCCAGCTATCATATCTAAATAGAATATCCGAGCTATGTTGTATCAATCATGCACAACCATCTAACCTTGGAATCATACTTTTATATTCTCTTTGCTTTATGTACAATCTCGTTTTCAATTACCTATAATTCTACCTGTCGTACGGAAATTCTGAGTCACTCTCATTCACTTTGAATGGCTGGGGGTGTTCACCAGAGCAGTAGAGATTCCACATCTTGAAATAAGAACGCTCCAAATTCCTCACCTGGAAATAAGAAGAAAAAACACAAATAACAGAATTCATCCATCCATATTAGAGCAACCATATTCTGAAAAAAAAATGAATATGTAACAAGCAAAAAAACTTGGATCACTCACCCAGCGTGCCGTATCAAACAGAGGGCAAGTTAAACGTGCAGCCTTAAGCCTGTTAGTAAGATCCTGGAGCTTAGGGCGATTCAATGCCAGTGATACTGCCTTCTCTTCATACTCTTTCATACTGTCAGAATACAAGATGATGTAGATAAGCAAATAGGAAATCCAAAAACAAGTTGCCAACCATACGAAAGGATCATAAAATATCTGAGTATCGAACAAAAAGAGAGTAAAGCCATTATGCAAAGGAAAAAATGAATGAAGACGAAAAAAAAAAATACATAAAAAAATGAGGCTGATGCAGCAACTGAAAACTTGGCTTTACCAATCAATTAAGAAAAGGCACATTCAGCTCTAATATTATGTGACAAGGGAACTACTTCGCCACCCAATTATACAAGTCATTGGTTGTTCCAAAATAATATTTCCTTTCATAACCAAATCTTTTACCCTCACAATAACATAGTACTCCATTTCGGACTATTTCATTTAACTTTTAGATAATTATAAAAATACAAAAAATACAATGTTCCGATAGTTATTTTTCCTTGACAGATGTATATCAGAATATGCTGCTTCTTAGTTGCAATCTGATAAAATATTATTTATATTTTTCCTCTAATATAAGCATATTACCATCAGAAAATTATTGATTGATGCAGTCCAAGATTGTCCTACAAAGAACAACTATAAGCTATTCTGAAGACAAAATCAACAAAAGGCTAACATCAAAGCTACAAAAGAGTAATGATTTTGAAGCCATAAACAGCCTCAAAGCACCGGCTTATGCAAGAGGTCTTCCATCAGATTTAAAACTGTAGGCCTATCCAATGTAATTTTATTCCATGTCAAGTGTTATGAGCAACTAAAACGAAGCTTACGGATGCAAAATGACAAAAACACCTTGCAGTCCTCTCTCAATAAATGTTGATTGTCCCTTCTAATTGTATTTGTCGGTTTTGCATCTAACATCAGCATTACCTCAAATATTTAGCATTTGCAAGAGGATGATGCCCTTGTAAGTTTTGAGCATCTCTTAAGTTAAAATTGTTTGTTTCTCATTATTGAGTACAATAAAGCATAGAGTATGAGAAGTTGCATCATCTGATGACTCAAAATACCTACCTACTGGCGATCATCTCTTCCCCTACTCCTGTAGCCACACACAGTGAACCAGCAACTCTGGTTGCCATTTTCTCAAGGGGAAGGGTAACCATAGGCAGACCTGCCCATAAAATATCCGTTCCAGTGGTATGTGCATTGCACAGTGGCCTATTCGATAAGGAAATCAAAGAAACTACATAAATTATTGATCAAACTATGAAATTTTAGGTTGTACAAGAAACGAAGTTCCAAATATACATACGTGTCAAGAAAAAGGTCTGCTAATGCACTACGCTGAATGTGTTCCTGTTTCATGGCTACATCAGTGAAAATTATTTGGTCTGGTTTCACACCCTGTGCAGCAGCATCTGTACAAGTAAAGAAAAGCGTAATCAAGTTTTTTCTTTCTGAAGGCTAGACTGGTAATCCATTAATAAAAAAGCAGAATCCTTTATAAAACACCAAATTAAACAACATACATGCACGAAGTCTCATCTCCCCAGCAGCAGGAAATCTAAGAAGCCAAAGTGCACTATTTGGCACTCGTTTAAGAATGTTGCACCTGCTCAAATTGAAGTACACTTAGCTGATGCATGAAGTTTTCAAGTACACATATCATCCATATCGATACCAAGCCCCAACTTACCAGGTTATAAATATCTCAGGGTCCATCTTGTAAAGCTGATTGAAACAAGCAAATATAAATTTGTCCTCTGGCAGTCCATAATCTGATCGCTTATGTTGGCAATTTGGATCTAGTACATCTTGATTTTTCTAAACAGCATATAACAGAAAGTACTGGTCAGCATGAATTGAAATCTGAGACTTGGAAATTTAACAGGTTCACATGCTTCAGATATACCTGTTTATAATCATTTACAAAATAGCAATGTGGAAGATGAACAAGCTTCTCAGAATATATAAGGGAGTACCGCATAGGCGAAACAAACTGCCAAAAAACAAGTATATATGAACAAAGTCAACAATTAAGGTACATGAAGCAATAATATGGAAGAAAAAATTATACTACCTCATCAGTGACCAGATAATGTATGTAGGTTGCACCTGTGGTTCCAGGAAACCCCATATATGAAACCTGGATAGGAGCAGGTTGCATTGCAAATATTTCATTTCTTGCCCCCTTGGAAAAAACAATGTATAGAACCAGAGATTAGAACCACCATACATTTGATGAATAACAGAGAGAATATCCTAACGAAATAAAATCCATAAGCAGCAGCAAAACAGAAACTAATTACAATGTCATTAAGCTCTCTCTCTTCACAGAAGCTTTTTCTATCACTATGCCACATTTATGTGAAAGTAACCGGTATAAGCTAAGAAAATGAAGACCAGCAGCAAACCACCAGAAACATGATACAAAAAAACGTACCTTAGTGTAACCATTAAGGTTAATAAGAATTTGTATCTGATCCTCATTAATCAACCTTGCAATCATATCAGAAGACATAGATGACGCATCTAAAAAGTGCTCAGCTTCTGACTGGATTCGGAGCCTCCATTCAGTACCATCATTTGGACTTAGAGCATAGCAGAAAACCTACAAAAACAGCCACTTATTTACACCAAATAAACAAGGTGAGACTTTAACCAGTAACATGCGCAGATGTACAACAGTCAAAGTTCTCAAACCTCAACATTTCCTCTGTCATGCATGCCAAACACCGAGCCCATAAGGTGTGATAAGGGGTGGTTACCAAAGTCACTGCTCACGTATCTGAGAAAGACATAACACTAGTTAGACATATTTTCCTTTTTTGTCTTTTATCAGCTGGAAAAGGGAAGAGGTTGAAAAAGTATTCATTCACTTACCCAACCCTTAACCGGCCATTTCTGCCCTCACCCTTTATTGGTAATGGTGAGGGATGCCTAAAAGGAGGAAGTGAATAATGGGATGCTATTACAGAACAGTGCGCAGCATATTTGCGACTGCACATACAAATATGACACTTGAAAAGTTATTCGAGAATACGACTAAAAACTATTCACATAACTTACAATTTGTGTTTCTCACCTAATTTCAAGAGCAAGCATGGGGTCAAGAGGATAAGCTATTGCATGGAAAGGCTGCACACTTGGTATAACTGACATCTAAAATGAAATAAAAGATGAGACAGGCTCTATTCATAAAGATAAATCAGATCCCATTCTTTAAATAAGCTTGATGAATATATGGGTTATATAGTCATCAAATGTGTAGTTTTAAGAAACCTTAATCTGTCTCCGGAGTATCCCTTCAACTTCAAGAAACAGCTTCTCCCGATCATCCCAGTTGCAAACACACTGGAAAAAAAATGAAACCAGAAAAATGTAACTCCCAGCAAATATAAACCACAAAACCTACAAAATATAGCATCCCAAAATAATAACTACCCGAGTCACATGAAAATGAACTAGCAGCTGAATAAAATGAGAACAAACAAAATTACAAGATCTAGATAGTTTCTAAGTTCACTACGAGTCAAATTGAAAGACCATGATTCGTCAGGTCTCCCAGAAATATATGCATGTAACATTAACTGTCACGTCCTACATTGGTGGATGCATGAAAAGATGACCATAATGCAACACAAGTTCACTTTCCTCAGAAACTCTGTTGTCTTAAATTTGCATCAGTAGCCCTATAACATAATAATATGGAATGTCTTACTATCTAATGAGAAAATTTCTAACAAAACAATGAAGCTTAAACAAAGCCCTCATGTTACAACACTCAAGCTTCCCCCTAAAGAAATTCCAACACACTCAAACTTGTGGCATTTTAAGGACTTCAATTGCAAGTGGACCCTGTCAGGTTCATATAAATTTCTTAATGGAGGCATAAATCTTGTCAGTTTTTAAATTTTTCCAATAACATATAACTCATTTACAAGTTTCTCAACAATGTTGATCTATCAAAGCAAATGAATACAACTATCAAAAAATGGCAAAGGTTATGTCCACATCTTAGAGGTTGCTAATAATTTAGGTTCAGCCCCCAAAAAGACAAATTAACCTTGAATTTCGTGAATTTATAGGAAACAAAGATGGATGATTAGGAAAGGTTTGTAGGTAGTTTATAGAATTTCGTGTTTAAGATATGGTAGCTCTTCCTTCACTAGAAAGGTTGGGCGTAACACACGAGAATTTTTAGGATAAAATTTGATTGTTTGATGTAGTAGCTTGAAGTTGAGGGACTAAAATGAAATAGATTCTGATTTCTTATTCTATTTGAGCCAAATAATTAGTTTTTGATAGGACAAAGATTAGTATATCAATATTGGACTTTATTAGTTGGTTTCAATTAATTAGAAGTCCTTGACTCGAGAAATGTTGATTTGGATAAGTTAAGTCCAAGTTATTGTAGTTCAAAGAAGTTATCTTTTATTGGTAATTAATTAAGTTGGTTATGATTAATGGCAGCCTACTACACGGGTAAGTTGTTTGATAAATGTCTAATCATTCATTTTAATCCTACTTTGATTTGGTTAAGGTTTAATAGTAACGCTTAAAACTACTTTTCATTCTTTCAATTATTATATTAATATTTCCAATTCAATGAAACCTTTTGACATATTGGTCCACGTGTGTCCCCTATGTAGCCTATAACTCCAATTGATAACTATGAATTAATAGTTAAACTTTACCTACATACTTAAACCTATTCTGATGTAACATGGCTCGTCTTTTTCAATTGTTTCAAAACTCAATTATTTTCAACTATAAATACCATGCAAGAGGTCTCATCTTTCACCACAAAAATAAATAATACACACAAAGTGAACGTGGTGGCAGAGAGATTTAGGAAAAAGATTTGGAACGTGAAGTCATATTTTCTCAAAAGAAAATTCATTTTATTTATCGAGGTAAGATACTTTCGTGCAAGTGGTATGTTTCCGTATATTTTTATGTTTAATAATTTATGCATTAATTGTCAACGGACCTTAGGGTTCAACTTAACGGAATGTGAACTCTCTTGGTTCTTTATAATGAAATGTGAAATCCTTCGAGAATTCAAAATGAGAAATGATGGGTATCTCGCTTAGTCACCGATATATTCCATAAAGAGAAATGTGGTATGAATTGTCTATATTATTGTTATATAATTGCGTATGGAAACTGCACATATCTTACTTAGTGTTTTTAAAATACTCACTCCTTCACAGGCTAGATCAGGTCGATTGGAGCTGTGGCGAGATGGTGCAGCGGACTGCCAAGGGATACGAAAATATTAAGTTTCACTGCCTTTAAGTTTAGTAGTTTGTTCTGTTCAATAACATTAATATTGAATTTATTAGTTGAGAATGTTTAAATATTTTTTTAAGACACGATTTTATGATTCAAATTTAAATTTGTGGATGTTCCAATATTTGTTTATTAAAGAATTTTATCATTCCGTATTTTAAGTAAATAAAAGTAAATGATATTAATTTTTGATAACACCTGAAGATGTATGAAATTTTGGGGCATTACATTGGGTGGGACGGTCGTCATTTGAGATATGAGGCTACTAATGTGATTGATATCTTGAAGACAATTCTCGCGAATCTTGGCGGTTGTCGAGTGTTTATGGTAGCTGTGCATTTTCCTTTTCCGGCAGAACAGGCTGGAAAAGCCATGTAGGCTGTTGGGCCGAATATATTTTGCACCTTTTTATATTTATTTTTTTTGTTTTAAAAACAACACTTAAATTAATTTTTGATAACTACCTCCTGTTTAAACCAGGACCACATTGACAAGTTTTTGCTGAATAATCTTTCAGTGTGTATTGCCTTTAATTTATAGAATATTACAAAGATATACAAGGAAAGATTTTATATTATATAATCAATGAAATCCCTGATCTATGCAGGTTATAAACGGAAACTAACAATTAAATTAAATAGTGAATATCTATCCTTTGATACCCCCTTCAAATTGATGATGGTGAGTCCACGAATATGAATTTGCTGACAAGAAAGTTATGATGATGACGAGTCAATGATTTGGTGAAGATATATGCGGCCTGTTGAGCAGTGAAAACATGGGGAAGAGCAATGACATTGGAATCATAGGCATCCCGAATATGACAGTCAACTTCAATATGTTTGGTGCGTTCATGATAAACAATATTAGTCGCAATCTAATAGCACTAATATTGTCACCATCGAGTAGTGTAGGCCGTGATTGAGAAACACCAAGTCCTGCAAGAAGACCCCGCAACCATACAATCTCAGAACAGACAGCCGACATAGCACGATACTCAACCTCAATGGAAGACTTGGAAACACAATCTTGCTTCTTACATTTCTAATAAATGAGAGCATCACCTAGAAAAATACACCACCCAGTAGTAGATCAACGAGAATCAGGGCAACTGCCCAATCAGCATCACTATAAGCGGTGAGCTCAAGAGATGTCCCCTGAGGGAAGAACAAATCACAATGAGGAGTCCCAATAAGATACCAAATAATACGACGAACAGCTCCCAAATGTACATGATGAGGAGCATCCATAAATTTGCTGACAGTATGAACGACGAAGGAAATATCAGGACGTGTGATAGTGAGATAGATAAGACTTCCCACCAACTTCCGATATAGAGTAGGGTCCGAAAGAATTTTGCCTTCATCTTTACGATATTTAACATTAAGCTCCAATGGAGTATCAATGGAGAAGGCTTCAGATAAATTAGTCAATCCAATCAAGTCTTGAATATACTTATGTTGATTCAAGAAGATACCATGCAGTGCTGTATGGACTTTTAATCTAAGGAAATAAGTGACTTGACCCAGATCTTTCATATGAAAAACCGAGTGAAGATGCTGCTGAAATTTCTGAATAAGGATGTGATCAGATCCAAAAATAATAATATCATCCACATATACTAACAAACAAACGATCCCATCGGTACTCTTGTAAAGGAATAGTGATACGTCATATTAACTCTTTGAGTAAAGGAAAAATCCAAAAGGGTGCTACGAAACTTGTCAAACCATGGTCTAGAAGTTAAGACCATATAAAGAGCGTTTTAGTTTACAAACAAAATCTGCTAAGGGAAGAGGCATACCAGATGGAAGTTTCATATAAATATCTTCATTGAGGTCTCCGTGGAGGAACGCGTTCTTCACATCCATTTGATGTAAAGACCATGACTAGGAAGCAGCAATGGAAAACAGAAGACGTACAGTGGTCATTTTAGCTATCGGAGCAAAAGTCTCATCATAGTCTATTCCATACTCTTTGCAGTTACCTAAAGCAACCAGTCGAGCCTTATAGCGCTCAAGAGAACCATCAGAACGAAGTTTGACAGAATATACCCATTTACTCCTAATGGGTTTCACAGTCCGCGGACATGGCACAACATCTCAAGTCTGATTTGCCTTAAGAGCCTCAAGTTCTACTTTCATCGCCTGTCGCCAACACTCTTGCTCCATAGCCTGTCTGTAGGAGGAAGGAATGGAAATCGAAACAAGTGTAGCAAACATAGAATTATAGGAGGAAAAACCATACATATTCGGTGGTCGAGGAACACGAGAAGTAGGACGAAGAGGGACAAAAGGCAGGAGATCATCATCCAGTGAAGGATCTGATGTCGTTGATGGAGGATCAAGGAGGCTTGGAAGGGTAGTCGTCGGAGAAAGAAGCTCGAAACCAGTAGCAGGTGCAACATCCCCACGAGCGTAAACACACCCCAGCTTGTACTAGGAGAATTCTGTAGAGAAATCAGGTAAGACAGAAAACATGGGGAAAATCACAGCATCTGAATTAAAGAATGATTGCTTTTCAAAGAAAATAACATTACGAGAAATTCAGATTCGTTGTGTTGTAGGATCATAACAGATACACCATTTTTGGGTTCCACTATATCCTAAAAATGCACACTTGACAAATTGAGTTTCATGAGATTGTAAGTGAACACAAAACACAAAGCCAAAAGAAGCTTATAAAATGGAGAAACATTATCAAGTGTGGGAGAATGTAACCAATTTATGAGATACACAGTGGTAGATAATGTTTCACACCAAAAACGAGATGGAACAGAAGATTCAATCAAAAGAGCTCAAACCATATCAAGAAAGTGACGATTTTTGCGTACTGCTACACGGTTTTGTTGAGGAGTAGAAGGACAAGATCACTGAAATATAATACCTTTAGTTTGTAAAAAAGATTGAAACGCATTTGACATATATTCACCTCCAGAATTACATCGAAAGATTTTGATTGAGGAAAATTAATTTTCAATAAAAGCAAGGAAAGCTTGAAAGGCAGAAAAAAAACCCTCTTTGCATGAAGAAAATAAAAACTCATGTGAATCGACTAAACGTAATAAAGTATTTATAATGAGCATGAGATATCACATGTGCAATACCCCATACATCACTATGAACAATATCGAAAATATGCAAAGCATGAGAACTTTGAGATGGGAATGGCAAAACTTTAATTTCAGCAAGTTTACATAAAGCACAATCAAGTGAGACAGATGCAGCCGAAGCAGAATTCTTATTACCAAATAAACTAGAATTGAACAATTAACGTAA
>CAIGRB010108835.1:0-18055 GCA_903798255.1 Fraxinus quadrangulata
GCTCTTCAAATTAGATGAGAAATGTGATTTAATTTATTTGAGTATTATTCATTGTATTTATAAATAACTTATGTGACTTATTTGTATGTCCAGTCGCAAGTATGTTGAGCACTGTTTAGTAATAACATCCTTTTATTCAATTCCTCCTTCTAAGCATCCCCCATTTCCAATAAAGGGTGGGGGCAGGAATGACCAGTTAAGGGTTATGTAAGTGAATGAATACTTTTTAACCTTTGTCCTTTTCCAATTGAGAACAGACAAAAAAAGAAAAAATATTTTTAACCAGTGTTATGTTTCTCTTAGATGCATGAGCAGTGACTTTGGTAACAACCTCTTATCATACCTTATGGGTTCGATATTTGGCATGCATCATAGAAGAAATGTTGAAGCCGACATAAGGGAAAGCTTGACATAGAGAGCTTGTTGGAATCAATAGGCATATATTATACTTCTCTGAATTATAGTCCATTGAACTATACAAATGTGTGTGGAATTTTTGTAATATAATATCGCATCAATCGTTAATATTCAAGACGCTAACATTACTTTCAAAATAACACAACCCGTTCATTGCACAGACCAAAAACTAGTATAGTAAAATAATAATGAAAACATGAGTGATAATCATTTAGGTAAAATATATATAAGTTACAACCACTTATGCACACAGAATCATACAAGAACATTTAATAATTCAATTTAGCCGCATACTTCAAATTCATCGATAATTCTCAAACCTATTTGAATATATGAAAATCTGTCAAGTGTTAGAAGTTTAATGAGAATATCAGCCAATTGATTTCCTTATTTATAAATTTTAATATAATATCACACTTTTAGGTGCCTTTAGAATACCATAGACGTAATATCTTAATGCCACTAAAATATATAAAATTTATTTTATGGCACTAAAGTGTGATTCTTAAGTATTGGGTTGAAATCTAGCACATAATCACACACTAAACATAATATCGAGTCACTTGCGATTAAGTAAAGAAGATATCCGATCATACTTCGATATTTTGTTATGTTTATGAAAGTACCTTGATCATCTTTGTCTAGTTTGATTGATGAGCTCATTTGAGTGTTCATTGATTCAACTCTTCCATTTCAAACTTATTGAGCATGTCCATGAATACTTTGTTTGACTCAATTACTTAGGTAGAGATTGATCACTTTATATTTCAGAAGATTCTTCTTCATCTAGTTGCACATTTGCTTCTTCATCATATTGATTTTCAACCTCTTTAGTATATTCCTTGTTTTGATTTTGAATTTTATTTGCTCAAAAGGAATCTCCAAACCTATATCATTATTAATACATTTCTCTTGATCAAGAGGATTAGTTTCATCAAAAGTAACATGCATAGATTTTTCAATGACTAGAGTTCTCTTGTTAAAGACTCTATAAGTTTTGCTAGTCGATGAGTAACCTAAAAAGATTTCAAAATCGAATTTTGAATCAAAATCTTCCAAATTTTCTTTTGTGTTTAAAATAAAGCATTTACAATCAAAAACTTTGAAATAGCCGATATTTTGAATTCTATTTTTCCAAAACTCATAGGGGGTTTTAGTTTTCTTTCGACTAACTAAAACTCTATTTACAATATAGTAAGCGGTGTTGATGACTTCAACCCAAAAGTATTTTGTCATGTTATTTTCATTTAGCATGGTCCTAACCATTTCTTGTAATATGCGATTCTTCATTTCTACTACACCATTTTATTGAGAAGTTCTAGTAGTCGAGAAATTATATTTATAGCCATAATTTTTTGCAAAAATCATTAAATGCAATATTTTCAAGTTCTCCACCATAATCGCTCCTAATGATAGTAATAGTGTATCCCTTTTTATTTTGAACATTTTTACAAAAATGTTCAAATACATTAAAAACTTCATCTTTTAGGTTCAAAAATAGGACTCAAGCAAATCTAGAAAAGTCATCAATAATGACGAAAGTATAATGTTTACCATTTAAGCTTGTGATTCTAGATGGCCCAATAATATTCAAGTGGAGAAGTAAAAAAGATTTTGTAGTTGAAAAATGTTGTTTTAATTTGTGAGAAATCTTTACTTGTTTTTCATGTATCATAAATTTTTTCTTTCTTAATTTCCAAATTTGACAAACTTTTAACATAAAAATTTTTTTTTTTTTGGAAATTTTGAAAGTGGATCTATGCTAACATGACATAATCTTCTATACCAAATCCAAGTATCATCTTTTAAACTTAATAAACATTTTTCTCCGCATTCAAACTTTAGTGTATTTGTCATAATCATCCTTACTTCGACTTCATATAAACATCACCTTCTTTTGATGTAGTATCCTCCTTAAGGTTGATATGATAACATTCATCATACAATTGACTAAAATTAAGTAGATTACGTTTAAAGTTATCTACGAAGATAACATTTTCAATAAATGGAGATGAATGATTACCAATAATTTCAATGTCAATGATTTTTTCTTTGCCATTATCTTCAAAAGTATCATGACCACCATAATTTATTTTGAAATTTGTCAATAAAGCTTGATCTTCGATCATGTGCTTTGAGCATCTACTATTCAAGGCCCTTTGCTCTTTATTTTCATTGGTACCTAAAATATAATTCAATTTTTGGTATTTGGTACCTATACAATCTTGGGTCATTGATTGTTAGTGTTTGTAGACTTTGGAAACCACTTGTATTTGCTTTCAAAGTGAAACTTCTTTTTGACCGAACAATGAAAATTCACATGTCTATTTTTATTGCAAAAATTACGTGTAACATTTGAAATGGGGGAAGTAGATATTTTAACAAAGAAATTTTGAAGAGACTTTTGTTTTAAAAATATTTTGTATCCAATTCCTCCTTTATCAAAAACACATTTTTGTTCACCAAGCATCAAATCAAAAATTTTCTCGCTTTAAGTAAATTTGTGAACAATTTGAGTCAAATCTAAAATATTTTCTTGTAAAGAGAAATTCTCCTTAATTAAAGAATCGTAATCGACTTTTCCTTTTTCAAAATCATTATGAATTTTCAAAAGTTTCTTTACCCTATTTTCCAATAAAGATTTCTTCTTTTAAGGATCGAATGATATAAAGAAAGTTTTTCAAAATCTTCAAGAATTTCATCATAAGAAATAGATAATTCATCACGCGATCAATTTTCATTTGAATTTACCTCATTTTCAATATCCGTGAAGCACATGTTGGCAATTTCCTCTTGACTTTCATCTTCTTCATGATCATCGTCACTTTTATTACACATAGTTTGGAGTGCTTTCTTTTCGACAAATTTATTCTTTTCATAGCTATTTTCTTCTTCTTTCGGAATCGATGATTGTTGCGAAAATCTTTCTATTTCTTAACCAGAAGAATTAGACCTTCAAGTTCGTCATCATTCAAATTTTCGCTTGAAGTGCATTCATCAATTATGGATTTTAAAACAATTTGGCGTATTTCTTCTTCTTTGCTTTTCATTATTTTCTCATTTGTCTCGATGCGATTTAACTCATATGTCATCAATGTTCCATAGAGCTCTTCCAATGGATATGTATCGATATCTTTGATGTTTTCTGTCAACATTCTCAACGAACTCCAATTTTCCGAGAGAGATCTAAGCACTTTACTCTCAAGTTCACCATTAATGAATTTTCGCTCAAAACCTTTGAGGCCATTAATAGTATCGATAAAACGAGTGATCATGTCAACAATTGGTTCATTCTCTTTCATAAAGAAAATTTTAAAATCTTTAACTAAGAGATTTATCTTAGTTTCTTTTCCTTTACTAGTTCCAGTATGAGTAGTTTCTAAAGCATGCCAAATATCATAAGCGGAATCAAATGTACTAGTACAATTAAATTCATTTCTATCTAAAACACAATAAAATAGATTTTTGGCTCTAATATTTAAAGATAATTTTCTTTTATCCTCTTCATTATATTCCTCTCTAAATTTAGAAATTATTTGATACAGTTTACAATCTTCTTTAATAATCTTTTTAGGTACACATNTCTAGCATTTAAAGATAATTTTCTTTTATCCTCTTCATTATATTCCTCTCTAAGTTTAGAAATTTTTTGATTCAGTTTACCATCCTCTTTAATAATCTTTTTAGGCACATATGGACCAAATTCAATAACTTTCCAAATATTATAATATATTGATTGAATATATATCATCATTATAGCCTTCCAATAGTTACAACGAGTACCATAAGAAAAGGAGGACGATTGGTAAAATGCCTCTCAAGATTTTGAAATATGTGGTTTGCCATTGCTCAAGATTGTAGAATCTTAATTTCGAAATGAGCACCTTGCTCTGATACTAATTGATAGCTCAAGAATAACTAACCAAGAGGGGGACTGAAATAATTTTTAAAACTTTTTCGAAGAATTAATCTAAATTCAAACAAGTAAAGACTAAATAGATTAATTCAAATAATAAACACAAATATAAAAGCGATAAGTAAAAGGGAGAGATAATACAAATGGTATAATTATAGAGGTTCGATTCAAATCAATGATCTACGTCCTTCGTTACCAAGCTCTTAGGGACGAGCAATGCCTTTTTATTATGTTGATTGACTTATGGCACAATCCAACATTTTACAATGCTTCCGATGATTTACAAAAAAGGAGTACCAATTCTTATATAATATTGAACTTTAGGGACTTTAACACTACCTACTATTGAGCTTTCACGGAAACTCAATATGACTCACACTATTGAGCTTACGGGACCTCAATATGACCCACACTTTATCAAAGTGTTTTTACAATAGAATTTCTTCTTGATAAATATTACAAACAAATTAAGTATTAACACTTCAATGAATAGAAATAAATGATAACTCAAGTGTTAGATGAAAAACTTTGATGAATATGATAATAATAAATTAGATTCAATCAATCAAAGTGTTTCAATGAGAAGATGAAGAAGAAATAAAAGCAATATAGGTTCAAAAATCATCCCAAGATATATCTCTCTTTTAATAAATAATTGTAATAAATTAAGTACTAAGAGAGAAATGAGAAACTTTGATGAATATGATAATTTTATAAATTTGATTCAATCCATCAAAATTTTCAATATGAAGAAATAGAAAAGTTTATGCAATTCTTTTAAGATTGGTATAAACAAGTTAAACATAAAGAGAAATGAAAAACTTTGATGAGAGAAATTATTCAAGAAGTTTGACTCAATAATCAAAGTAATTGTTATGAAGAAATAAATGTAAAAATATAAGCTCAAATAATATTTTTCACAAATATATATTATAAAAAACTCTATTCTAGTTTTTTTATGAATACAAAGTGGAGTGATATTTATAGCAGTCAAAACACCAAAATTTCTAACCAACCGGATGACCCAATCAGACGTCTACGTTGACTTTGACTTTTTTTTTTCTAAGATGTGGGCTTTTAAAAAACGTTTTCACTTTATCTTTCAAGGTAAGTAATATTATAAAAATTTAAATATCAAATTAAAACACTTACATTTTTGAAAAAAAGATTTTTATACAAGTATTTTTATGAAATTTTTGTGCATAAAACGAATTTTGAGTTTTTATCATTCATTGTTAAATATCAAAATATTAATACCTTCATATTTGAACTAAGAAATCTAGTTTTTTATCTTACTTCGAATTTTGCTTTTTGGACTTCTCGTGTTGATCTTTCTTTGATGTCGTCTCTCATATTCTTGATCTTGCTTTTTCTTGACGTTTGTCTTTTAAGTTGTCGTCTCGAATGATTTGAATTGAATGCTTAACTTTTACTTTGATCTTCATTTCGAGACTGATTTATATTGTGTTGATTTTTGCAATGATTGATTAATTTTAACATTGAACTACAATCACTCAAAATCAATTGTTAGAACAATATTAATCTTATTTGTTATGATCAAAATATTAAAGATGAAATCAACCATAGGTCAATAAACCTGTCACCACAAAGCAACCATGTTGTCATGCGCTATAGTGCTGTCGTCGATGCCGTTGAAGTGAGGAAGATGCCAGTTAGGAAGAAGTGGAATAAAGTAGTTGTGACATTTTCTTGTGTTGCAAAATGAATTAGGGTTAGGGGTGGGGTGGAGGGGTGACGATGGAATACACCTGATTTTTGAAAGAATATTTTTTTTCATCTGATTACTGAAATGAAAAATCAAAAAAATGTTAAGAGTATAATTTCCTCTATTTGAAATCCAATTTAAATTTATATAATCTCCTACTGAAAATTGTTTGACGCAAAACTTAACAATTCCTCATTCGAAGAATAAAACGATCTACAAGCTTACTTCTCTAGCAACATGTGGCTCGATTAACCTTAATTTACTCGACTTCTGGATAGGGATGTAAATGAGCCGAATCGAGGTAGCTCGCGAGCCAAAGGTTGCAGCTCGGGTAAAAAAAGGCTCACTTTTGGCCCGAAACGAAATGTGTCAAGCCAAAGCTCAGCCAAAAATCAAGGATTGGCTCGGGCCTTATCGAGTCCAGCCGGCTTGCATTTTTTAATCATGAAATTGATTTTTTTTAATCCTGAACGCAGATTGCTGTGTAAACCCAAACTGCCTGATACACAGCTAGCTTGTAGTTTCCAGCAGGCAGCTCTAGCAGTTGTAGATGTTTGTATTCGCTAAACGAGCCGTTTTGGCCTTTTTACTGCTCGGGCTCGAGCCGATACCTGAAAATAAGCTCGGCCTGAGCTTCAGCTCGGTCCCATCGAGCCTCTAGTCAAATCGGTTCGAACTTTTCATGGACCGAGCCATGGACCGCCCGAATCAACGAGTCGATTGAAATCCCTACTTTTAAATGACTATAGTCAATATAATTTATATTTACCATAAAAAAAAATATAGACCAAGGATTCCAATTTTTCAAAATATATTTTTTAATTTCTTGTTTTCAATAACACATTTTTTAATAAAATAATATTATATATAATTAATTTTTTTTCATTTTTAATCACAAATTATCTATCAATTTATTATTTCAAAATATATACTAGACGAAAAATTAGACTCAAACGTGCTCGTAAAACTCTTTAAATTCCATCTTGTCACAGGTTCCCTTTCGGCAAAAGCGCGCGAAACCAGGCTATCCCTTATTCGTACAGATCGCATTTCTCCCCTACTCAAGTACAATTGAGCAATTGTACGGTTCCTACAATTACCATCTACGACTATGCCGGAGCTTCCGGAGGTGGAGGCGGCGCGTCGGGCCATAGAGGAGCACTGCATTGGGAAGAAAATTGTGAAATCAGTGGTCGCCAATGATTCCAAAGTGATCGACGGTGTCTCTCCGACGGACTTCGAGGCAGCGCTGGCCGGAAAAACCATCGTCGCATCCCATCGCAAGGGCAAGAACATGTGGCTTCAGCTAGATTCCCCGCCTTTCCCCTCCTTCCAATTTGGTATTAAAATTACTTCTGGTTCTTTTAAACCTAGAATTCGATAAGTTATTAGTAATTTTTTGCTTTTCGCTATTATTTCCATAGTAAATAGTATTATTTTGGTTTTATTAGGAATTTCAGTTAACTTATTATATATATGCATATAAATTGGACAAAAAAATGTTATACCACTGCAGTATTGAACTAAATTTAGTAGCACACGCAATGAAGATTAACAAACATCCAAAGGCTTTCCATTTATAGTTCTTAAACCAAAGAAATATTCTAGTACTTATTGGTTAGTATTTTTGTAATAATATTGTACATTTTACTTCTTAAAATGAAAATGTAAAATATCTTTAGATACTAAGTTAATATATAGTTTGTTAAAATCGTTGTATATGGAGGGGCATTTTTATAGAGAAAATCCATTGGTTTCTAGGAAATTGTAGGAAGAAGGCAGTTAGAATTCGTTCCCTGTAGATAAAAACATAGAACAACATTACAAAACTTGTCTCTTTTCGTGTATAGTATTTTTATATATATATATATATAAATCCAGTGCTCTAATATGGACATTCTTTGTTGCACGCAATATTTATCTTGAAATTTAGAAATGCTAAATGTCTAGGTTCATTAGAATCGAAATATCTGCAAGATTAAGGTCACAATTTGTATCGACTGAACAAATTGTTGGAATTGCCTAAGTGATACACTCTCGTAAGGCCGTATATTCTTCGTGTGGATCGATGATAATTATCTTTGGTTTAAACTCCCACCACAACAACCCAAAAGACAACAAAAAGAAATATAACAACGTAATCATTATTTTACTGGTCATCATTTTACTGTTTATTCCTGTGACGTATTTTCAGATTGTCTCTGCTTAGTTAGGAATAGTGATTGATGGGAGAATGTGTGGTAAAAAAGTAATGAAAAGTTTTAGATTTGTGTGTAATATTATTTTATTTGATGAATGTGTGGTTGAAATGAAGGGAGAGAAAAAATTAATGTGGCTAAACTGATGTAACTTCTTGGATTTATTAATTTTTTTACTTCTCTACATTTTCAAGATTATAAATGGACGTGACCTGGGCTTGGCTCTTGAAATTGAACTTCATTTCACCTAGTGTTTTGTCCATTATGTTTTATAGGAATGGCAGGAGCTATATATATCAAGGGAATTGCTGTTACTAAATATAAGCGGTAAGTGCCGTTGCACTTGTAAGCATACAATTCAGCTCTTTCTTCCATTAAACTGACATTTTACTAACAAAACCAGGTTGTGGCTTATTTGATGATGCATAATTGCAATGGCTAGTATTGTGATTAAACAATTAATTGATTTCTAAATCTGAAGTCCTCGTGCATATTCTTGAAGTCCTGTTATCTTCTGAAAATAGTGTTATTTATCATTTTTGCAGTCTTCTCATGGGGTGATTTCATCTTTGTGTATTAACATGGAACTTTTCCTTTGCTCTCTGAACTGGTATATGGCCTTTTGGCATTAGGTATTTGGTTCCTGGGGACTTGAGGTGCACGTGTTAAGATGGTTATTATTTTGAATTTCTACATAGTGGTCCTTGCATCCACAGACATATAGGATATCCCATGAGCTTTGAGTTCGTGTCTGATTATGGAAAAACTGTCAATCACTTGCTTCAATATTTGCGAAGGAGGTGATTGTTGTAACAAATAGAGGACACAGGGCGAAGGAAAACATCATACAGTTTCTTTCACCATCGGGAAAGTAAATTATGTCTAGTGATAATAACAACGTACTTCTGCTGCTTGCAGGTCTGCCGTGAAGGATACGGATGAGTGGCCTTCCAAGTATTCCAAGTTATTCGTTGAAGTGAGCATTCTTCATTTACAGTATAATTAAATTTTAACTGCCTTCATAATAAAGTTGACCATGACTTGTTCTAGATCACTGAATTTGTGAAATTTAATATTGTGTGCTTATGTATATATACACATAAATGTTATGTGTATGCAGTATATACCCAGTTACCTGTATATTTAAATATTTAAAATGTGCAGGTAATTATGTCTATGGTGTATGAGCTGTTGTTATAGGTGCTAGGTGCTATTACATCCACTGGATATCATAGATGTCTAAACTCATTGTCTTTTTTCTTCTTTTGCATACTTGGCTGCAACTTACAAGAATACTTCTTTAGTTTAGATGCACTTATTGACATGCTTCTGAAAGCGTTGATTTCTCAATTGTTGTGCAGTTAGACGATGGGTTGGAGTTTTCATTCACTGATAAGAGGCGCTTCGCTAAAGTTCGCTTGCTTGACAATGTAATGTCAAAATTATTTATACGACTAGTGGCTTTTAAAAGCCTTTTTGCTTGGAAAGTGATCTTCATGATGCTCGTTATAATTCAATTTTTACAGCCTGTTTCTGTGCCCCCAATATCTGAGCTTGGTCCTGATGCGTTGTTGGAATCCATGTCCGTAGATGAGTTTTACAACTCCTTGAGCAAGAAGAAGATTGGAATCAAGGCTCTTTTACTTGACCAGGTTTGCCCTTGAGTTCACCGGGAGGGAAGATTAAATATTTTTCTTGCCAGTTATTGTTCTAGGAGTATCTCTATATATTTGTGCAGTGCATCTAGCATATAGATCATCTTAAAACTTTATGCAATATGAGCACGCACTTCATAGCTAATGCTTTTTCACAAAATTTATTCTTGTCCAACAATACAAATACTTTGAAATAATAACTCATGCTAATGATATATGTAAGCATCTTTGTTAACTAGATTACATTATTTTATGTTCCATGTGCAAAACTTGAGGCCGAACCCACCTGAACAAAAACCTGCATATCCCTAACTTTTGAGATCAACCCAGCCTACCATCTTAACAGTGTTATATATTAGAAAGTACAAGCAGATCAGATTGCTATCCTGGAACTGAATACCAGTGAAAAAGCTCAGAACAGTCTTCTAAACCAACAAAATTAACTATAACTAGGAGTGTTAATGTTACTGACAGCAAATTGGGAGTGAATATCAAAGAAGCCTAGGATTGAAGTGAAGAAACTGGAGAATGTGTCAATGAGGTCTTGGTCTAGTTATGAGGAAGCCAAGGACAGCATAGAGCTAGAACGCACTTCTTCCAGCAAAGCGATAACATTTTAAGACTAGAAATTATTGGTTCAAGAGTGGGATATTGGAGGGTAGTGCAGCCTATGTAAATAACATGCTAGTTCTTTGACATTTCAATTTTGGGGATTGATGCATTTTAGTCCAACCTCAGATAGGATTGGTGGGTTTTTTCAGGGAGAGCATTTGTCAACATGCTGTTTAATTGTCTTGCCTGGAGGCTTTTAAGTGAATATTGGCTCCAAAAAGTGGCATTTGGACAAGAAACCATGTCTAGTGTGTGTAACCCGGGTAGCTGATCTACGTGAGAAGTTGTATATGATGTTCTAGACATCAGGCGTGCTTAATCTGGTGTTGGGTCTTATAGTTAGAAACTATAAGTTTGGCACTGAAATTGCCAGTCAAATTATAATAAATAAGACTTCATTGTGTGACTAACCTCTAAGGCCAATAGGCTAGGCGTGACGAGTTGGAAGTCTTTCTTGAAGTTCTTTCTTTTTTAATACAGCTGTAAAAGACCACAGTTCTTCTACTAAAATGTGGCCAGTTAGATTTACTTGACATTAGATTGACTTCATCATGTTTGTGTTCATTGTTGGGTGGGTGTTTGATGGACATGTTACCATGAAATGAATGGAGAAAATTTACTACAGGAAGTTGTCAATTCTCATGGAGAAAATTTACTACAGGAAGTTGTCAATTCTCAGAGTTTCTTATTTATTGACATATATTTATAGCATCATTGCCCTTTAAAGAATATAGTTTGTATCCCATGCAGATGAAGTTTTTGTCGGATAACGTGTCTTTATGTTGTTACTCATGTTTATAGTGCTTGGATTTCTAGCAAAATGACAAGTTGGAAATTTTAAGAGCATATTTGGGTGGCTTACGCTTAAAAATAAGTACCAAAATTTGTGGCTTGTTTTTAGTATGGTCCCACCTAAATTCAAATAAGCCACAGATTTGGTGCTTATTTTTAAGCCTAAGCCACCTCAAACATGCTCTAAATGCAGTTTTGATAGTTTCCCTGTTATATAAACAAGCTTCTCGTCTTGATTAAGATTTACTGAAATGCTGGTTTGTTTTCTTCTGTAGTTTTGATTTTTTAGACTACTATTTTTCTCTGCAGAGTTTTATCTCAGGCATTGGCAATTGGATGGCTGATGAAGTACTATATCAAGTGAATATGCTTTACTCTTCCCATCCTCTATTTCCTTCACTAGAGAAATATGGTTATTATCAATCGATGTAAAATTCATCGGAACTGATTGACTAGTTGTTGATTTAATTTATCCCGTAAGTCTATGGATCATGAACAAGTAATAAAGTGGACCTAAGAGCCCAAGTATCGATCTCACGAGGAATAAGTATTTAGTCTAGTTTTTAATTAACTTACTCTAATCGAATATACACACAATCATTAGATGAGATGGATAGTTTATATTAACAACCTAAATTATCTAACCTAACTAATCTTACTAAGTGGTAGAAAGCAATTGTGAAACTTAATTAATCGAACAAACACTAAAACCCCGTATTCCCCTACATTCTTCCATCTCAATATCAATTTCATAATTTGATAACATTTATTTGATTATGAAGATCAATGTTCCTCTTTTATCAAATAATCTATTTCGACTAGAATTAAATCTGTTCTCACATATGAGCCGATAATATGCCTATCTTGAATGCGAACATATAGATATATATTAAATCAAAAGAACATCTATTTAGATCATGCAAAGCATAGATAATTATACCTAACGTGTACAGGACTTTACAATGATTGCTACTTTTGCTGAATTCTTATTCCTTTTCCCAAACAAATAGAAATCCTACATTAATTTAATTAGTAGCTAATAATATGAAAAGTATTAAACTTTTAACAATCATTCAAACCAAACCAACATCTAGTGTCAAAATATAGAATTTAATATGAAGACTTCAAAATATAGGGTTTAACATTATCCTAGCATCTATACAACTAGTCAGAATCATTATAATACAATAACACCAGTTAAAGGGGGGACAACATCACCTGAAATTGGAGTGTAGGTAGAAAGATGGAAAATAGTCTTTAATCTGGAATTCCTTCAGTGGTTCTTGATTTCTCTCCTTATCTTCTTCTTCAAACCCAAGCAATAATGTATAGAAAGATATGGATTTGGTGAATTGCAACAAAAGCTTGTTCAAAGCTTTGTAAAGAATGTGGATTTGTTGACCTCCAATGACTCTTTTCTTTGTAATGATTGTGTATTTTTATGTATTAGAGCATCCAAGCTTCCTCCCTCTTTGAATGATAGATGAAGGTTTGTATTTATAGGATAAGAATTTGGTTAAATTTCATGCCCTAATTACTTTCCAAGAAGTGGTTGGATCAGACGGGAAACAAAATAATTTCTATCCCCTATAACCATGCTATCGCATGGTAAAAAATCCTTGTGATCGCATGGTTATGAACTTATAAACTAAAACATTCTAGTCATTGATGTTAACTCCTCGCTATTGCATGGTTATAAGCTTTGGATTGCAAAGTTTTATTTTTCCTCTTCCATATTATTCAAGTTGGTCTCCGGTTCAATACTTTTTGTGTGACCTTGGTCATTTCTTCAATTTTTCGTCCAACTTTGATCCTTTTTAATCCTAAATTTCAACTTTGTTGCTGAAACTTTCAACATCTTCAAGATTGCTCTAGAAACTTCATAATAGTACAAATTTGGTTCGTCTCATGTTTCGAAAGTTCACAATTTATTCTCCAAAATTTTTATAAGTTGAATTTAACTCCCGAAACTTATGAATGACCTCTGATTGCTCCATTAATGCTTCTAATTGATCAAATGCAATCCGGTTGATCATCAATTTCTCCGAACCAACTCCAATTTAGCTCTAAAAATGCCATTTTTCAGGCAAATTGCATCCAAATGCACCCAAGTCGGGCTTTTACTTACAATTAACCTAATTTAACCTAAGTTAGGTAGATATCTGCTCAATTAGCAATAAATATTCAAGTATAGAAGTCCAAGTGTATAAAATGCAGTTAACACTAGTTACCGAATTTTTCTAATGTGGTTAGAAACTGTGGGACTATTCATTCCAAACAAGTATAGGACTATGCTCATAACACAGGCAAATATGCCCGAGTTTCCTATTTTGCTCGTATCCAATTCTATCTTTAATTATCTAGTATGTCATAGCGTGACCTAAAAAAGTTATACAGTCCCAACTTTATTAAACTGTCCGTGGTTTAACAGGCAAGGATCCATCCTCTGCAAACTGCTTTCAGTATGTCCAAAGAAAGCTGTGCAACATTGCTCAAGTGCATTAATGAGGTGGGTAATTATGTTTTAATATGAATTACTGGCTTCATTCATCTCGTCTTTAATGAAGCATACATTCCATATGGCTATTACTAGAGGTCGTACTTTTAGGTCACAAAGTTTGCAGTTAAAGTTGATGCTGACAGCAGCCGCTTCCCTGTTGAATGGATGTTTCATTTTCGGTGGGGCAAAAGGCCTGGAAAAGTTAATGGTAAGATATTATTGACACACATGGTCATTTTGACATTAATCGTTTTCTTACAGGTAATTGAACAGGCCATTGAAGTTGGGGCAGATAGTAGTCAGTTCCCCAGTAATTGGATTTTCCATTCCCGGGAAAAGAAACCTGGAAAGGCTTTAGTTGATGGTTTGGTTCCTGACCTTCACGATATTCTTTCATGTGCTCCTATAGTGCTTATTTTCTCCACTGAACTTGGATGATTATACCAAACGCCCGAGGAATCATGTCTTGAAACCCCACTAATATTTCCTAGCTGAATATTTATATGTTATTTCTTTGATTGAATCTTGCTTTTCGGTAATTTGCCTCTTTCATTTCATAGGGCTCATTCATTGTCATCCATACTTCCTGTTCTGGTTTCAAATTAAATGATTATACATAAGAAAATTCGTAAATTCACTAAATTTATCATGCAATGGAATTTAGAATATTAAATGAAGCGCATGCTTGTTTTAGTATTTTACGGAGGAAGAAATAAAAAATAGAAGTCTTGTTTTTGCAGTTGTAACGAGTTGTGTTCTCCAAATTTAAAAGTTTTCCGCTGCTCTTTATTAAATTCTCACAAACCATATTTCATGTCAGGGAAGAAGATTGAATTTATCAATGCTGGTGGCAGAGTACGTTTCTCTTTAACGTGCATTGTTCTATGACGTATTCACTATTGTGGTAGTATATCTGGAGATGTTTGTTTTTTTTCTATTTCAGACATCGGCCTATGTACCAGAGTTGCAAAAGCTGAGTGGTAATCAAGCTAGGAAAGCAGTGGGTGAATCATCCAACAGCATTGAAGAATCGGGAAATGAGGAAGCGACTGATTCTAGGAAATCAAAAGTCCCGAGAGGAAGAAAGGCTACGGTTAGGAAACCTCCCTCGAAGAGGAAGTCCAAGGAAAGTGATGATGAAAGCAACAATGATGAAGATGATGATAAAAGTTTAAACAAAACTGGAGGCGGTAAGAGCCCCCCTCCAAGAAGCAAATCCAAGGGAAGGAAAGAAAATGACGACCCGAAGAAGAAATCCAAAGGAAAGAAGACTCCCTTAAGGAGAAAGCCTGAGGAAAGTGACGATGAGGATGACGTAGATAATACTAGTGGGAGTGGTGATGACGATGAAGAGGATCACAAGGTGATGGACAAAAAACAAGGAAAGGCAGGGACGCAATCAAAGGGTAAGGTTGGATCGGGTCAAAATGGGAGGCAGCGGAAGAAAGTGGCAAAATAATTTCGACTGCAGATTATTACATTGCAATTTCGTTCTCTTTCGTGTTTTGGAAGAATGGAAAGAAGTTTAGGTAAGTATCAGGCACTAGCAGTACGTGCAATTTGCTGATTTTCTATGAATTAGAGAGTAACTTAATCCTCCTTTAAGTATTATGTGGATGTTTTTGTAGTACTTTTGGCTCAAAAGTTTGCATAATTTCTCGTCTGTGCACGTTGTTGAATGTTATGTTTGTGGTATCTACCAGGATTAGAACTACGAAGAATACAAATTTTTAGATAAAGTAATTCAAAGCGATATATGAGTTCAAGTCTCGTTGTTACCGTTTGAATGAAACTGTACACCATTATGCTTTGATGGGAAAATCGAACACCTAATGTATTAGCATGTTTGGCTGAACTTATAAGGTGCTTAAAAAAAATTATTATTTTCGACTAATGCAAAACCTCAAAACAGTTATTTAGAGGATGTATTACTTGTACTCTTGTTGTATCAATTTTCATAACAATGATTTTTGCCAGCCTCACACAATATTTACAAGGTTAAACTATTCGCTCAAAATACCCCCCCCCCCCCCCCCGGCGTATATTTCATAAAATCCCACAATTTTCATTAATAAATAACTTAAAACAATATTTTGATAATCGTAGTCGGGATTGAAATATACTTGATAAATTTTACTTGGTTTCATATTTATATTTGTACCACCCCCACTTTGTTTCCATTAACCTCTTACGAAGAATATTCAGACTTGTGCACACTCAAAAATAAACACCTTTTGGTAAAAAGATAATAGAATTTAAATAAATATGTTTGTCTCTCTCAAATAATAAATCTGATAGTTCAACATGATATTTGCGAACAAACAAATATTCAAGTTTCACAAACTTGAATGATTCAAAACCAGTTTCCATGAACAAGTAAAATTTCATTTATACTTTGAAAAATATCAATTCCTTTGTGCATTTTCTGAATTCTAATGATAACATACATATACAATTGTACTCAAAGCTCAGAATGTACCTTCAAAAAGATTAACCTTTGTGCTGATCATCAATGTATATATCCATTTTTTGCATCAGAAAAAATATCTCAAGGCGTCGACTACTTTCTCCGGCCTGTAAAGTTAAAATGATAATAAGCAGTAGAAAAAATAACTGCAATTATACATCAATAGTTTTCGGGAGTTATATTACCAGTCCTCCTGAGGCATATGACCGGCGCCTTCAATCAGCTTGAGCTTTACAAAGTCGGGATTCCCTTTTTGAAATTCTTCTGCCACGGATTGGGGAAGATACTTGTCTGATATTCCCCATGCAACTAATATTGGTTTATCCCAGCTGAAGCCAGTTGAACAAGTTTCCATCGTTGAGGAACAGAAAATCACGGTGTTAGCGGCATTTAAAGACAGTTAACAGTTCAATTAATGTAAATGGAACGAACTGATGTCGTTCAGCTAAAGGTTACTGTTATAATCACTAAGGTAAAATGGTAAACGTGGTTAAGATCACTAGTATCATGAAATGCAGATCCCACTACCTTTTAAGAACATATATGGCTAAGCTTAATAAGTAGTACTTATTAAGTAAATTATTGTTTCCAAACATGTTTGGATAAGTTGCTTTTCTTCTCGCTTCTACGTAAAGAAAGTTGCTAATTTCCAACTTTGACCAATAAAACAAGTTATGTATCTTAAAACTCACTTATTTACTTAGAAGTGAACTTTTTAAGCTTAGCCAAACTTATCTACTAACTTGGAATTTTAAGGCAGAGTAGAATATATGCAAGCCTGTGACTTGTCCTATGCAATTACTAGTATCTATACGAATTTTCTATCAACTTTATTTTCCGTGGTCTGGTTTTATTTGACATTCCATGGCGAATTCACCGACGTGGCGAGTCTAAGCTGGTTTCTATTCATACAAAGACTTTAAGATACCAATCCTTGATCATTCTCAGCAATCTTGCACGAGAAAAATATAGATAAAATGCAAATTTTAAACAACTAATTGGTTGCTTTTCCTAAATAAAAGGAAACAAGAGTAGCTATAAAGACGAGGAAAAATGTGACAAAATACTTGATTGATAGTCAGTTGTTACTATATCCATATGGATATTTTCTTAGCGCTGGTCACAATTAACTTGCCACCAAAAATGTTGGAAAATATATTGATTGGCAAATAGATTTTCATTTGTGTATGTGAAATTAATTTCACATTGATTGGAGTTGAGATTTAAAGAGGAGCCTTAAAAGGGATTACAATTTCACATTGGTTAGAAATGAAAAAATGGAAATATATGGGACTATAAATAGTACCATCCCACATTGGAAAAAGAAAAAGAAATGTGGCAATGTGAGAAAACTTAAATAGTTATCCCACTTAGGATATAAATGAGTTTGTGGACCAATTTATATATGGTTAATAATTTATAAGGTGTAACAATTAGTTGTATAGAGACTCCTCCATGGCCTACGCGCCCGCAGGGGGTGCTAATTTTGGACCGACTTGGCCTTCGAGCCTTGAACTTGTGTGTGCGCGACCTGCGTACACGAATGAGTCAAAAATTGGCCACAAAATGCAAGCCACATTTTGAAATTTTTCTTTTACGTTTTTTCCATTTAAAACATAACTTGAAAATGATTTTCATTTATTTTGTAACTCCAAAACGTCAGAATTCAAATGAAGGAGTTATGGCTGCATTAAGACAAAGTCTCCTCCTTGCCTATATATACTGAACAATCTCTTTAGTTCAGACACACAACAACTTCAAGAAATCTCTCT
>CAIGRB010108835.1:23683-37095 GCA_903798255.1 Fraxinus quadrangulata
TATCCTGGGAAGCAAGCGCTCGTATTACTTTGGTGAGGGGGCGAATATTGCTTTATGGACAGTGTTTTGAACACAGGTCCCGGCTCCAAGACGTCCATCTTAATTTCTGTCCACTATATATTTTTTTTTTTTTTACTTCTTCTAATTCAGTTAATTGTTTAACAAGTTCGGTTTTACAAAACATACTCACAATGTGAAGTTACTTGAATTCCTCAAAGAAACCTATCTGTTGTAGTTCTTCTAACTAGTCTAATCAAAATCGTCAATCCTTCCAACTATTCAGGGTCCAAATCAACCACGAAAGGCAGAAACAGAAACCTTTGGCTAGTGTACCATTCATTTAGCCAAGTTTCTATCTGAGATTTCTATAATTACAATTTTCCTTTTCACACAAAGTAAATTAGAGTCAGTTGCCATTAGTGTCACCTAAGCAAGCCTTTATATACCCATAGAATTCATCAGTGTAAAATGATATCAAATACCTCTGCTATATCCACTCTGGCATTGACATAAATGCGTACAAATTAACAGTAGATTCTACAATGGCATGGTTACTTATAATACAGTACCTTCCAGACGCAAACCCAGCTGAGATTCGACTTTTAATATCATTGAAGTTAGCCCTTTTTGTAGCCTCAAGCAAAGCTGAAACACCAACAAAGCATCAGTTATGTTGTTATTTATTGATGCAGGTATAAAATGGAGTGCAGTTATCTTTTGAATCAACTGCTGATCCAGTATAATTAGAAAAGCCACTGCCCTGAAGGAAGCGACACGTCAATAATCAACCCTAAGGTTTTACCTACTTCTTTGAATCAAATGTAATCATTTCCGTGTCAATAGACTAACTGACTGAGTATTACTTTCAGACACCTGTAGTTGATATCAGTGTAGAACTGGTGATCATTCAAGTTCAGTTGATTAACTTGGTCATTATGAGCACAGGGTTAAAAAGAGGAGCTGAGAAAATCAAAATTCTCCAATTGCATGAAAGAAACCTTTTTATATATTAAAAAAAAAAAAAAAACCACCAATTGAACGAAAAAAACCATTTATAAACGATAATTAAACTTCAAAACCTGAAAGCAGGACCTTGATATAAACCTATAGTCATAGAACATTCTTTACTACCATACCTACTAGACTTGTTCTCATGACTTCTTCACTATGTACATTTTCAATAATATTGTATTGAGTCTATTGACATATCTTAGATACACTTTGTCTCTCTCGTCATCCTATTATATGTCCTTATCCATTTCCATTAACATATTTCAATAAAAATTAAAAATACAGCATAACTGATAATTTATCTAATGCACATAGGATTACAGGCATTGTTGACGGCGTTTCTAATTATCAAAGAATGAATAGCTACCGCCATTTTGTCTCTCCATGAGCACAAGTTGGCAATGACCCATAAAGTAGCAACAAACTTGCACTTTTATCACAATCCCAACAGAAGAAAATTAGATATCAAACAAGTAAATAATTTCTAGAATTATAGATTTAAATCTGGTCTGTTAACAATATCATGTAATTGGGATTACTATTTTTTCTGTTGCAAACTTAATGCTAATATGAGGAAATTGTGGTCTTGTACAAAGGTTTTGTAGGAATATATGCATTTCTAAGTTCTCTTTTTTCAGTTATGAAGTTAGAAATCTATGTTAAGCTCTTTCCACCAACAGTTGATAACTAGGACTTACTGCATAGATCATGTATGTAATGAAAATTGGAATTATATAAACACTAAACAATATTATCTGAAAAAAAAATAAAATTCAATCATCATTCCAAGATCAGATTGGAAGACAAACCAAATCCTGGGCCACTGCTTGACAAATATGGTAATCGATATACATCTGCCTTTTCCAGCTTCAGGACATAGCTGTCATGAAAAAATTAGTTTTGTCAGAGAACAAACTGAAAATTAATGAAAATTTCCAATTGAAAATGATAATGAACACTGATTTTCCTTGGACTTCTCTGCATATGTTAATGAACAGAAGAAATATTGGTAACTATCAATGCTTATCATGTTAAGGCTGGAGTCAGTAAATTAGCTTCAGATGCATGGAAACATATGATTTAAAGCTGGTCACAGTGAAATTTATTTTGAAAAATGATTCTAAGCAAATGTTTGGCAAAAATTTAGAAAAAATTATGCTGCTCCCTTGACCTTGTTGAACTTTCACTGCCCAAAGAAATACATAAAAAGAAAATCCAGGTAACTTTAATAATTGAAAGTAGTGGGCTTTTGAAGCATATAGTGCATTTCTTGATACATACGGGCTACCTGCTTCAATAAAACGCTCTGCCATAACTGCATTCTGGCAAGTGAATTCACCAAGAAACGGAATCCTGGATGTAAACAGAGGGAAGATAAAAGAAATTATTAGTAAATTACAATTCTCTGTTGCTTAGCATTTTCAGTTGTACTTTCTCCAAGGGGTATTCTCGACTTGAAGGTTGGTCTTGTTCTTTGTTTGAGTTTATACGAGAGTATGGTATAAGCACTAGACAAGAAGGTAATATTCTTCCTCTTCTTCACTCTCTATAGTACACGTATGGAAATAGATACAAAAATGGAAACAAAATAAACCCAATTATACTCTCCCGTAATCCATGTTATTCTAATATATTATATTATCTTAACATTCTTGTTACTAAATAAACTGATTATTGACTTGCTAACATTACTAAATGAAGAAGAAAATGGAAGGCCTGTCTCCAGATATATATACTTAGCATTTCTGGTTCCACTTTTATGAATATGCAGTTTTAATACCCTTTAATATCTGCTTGAACTATGTCCATCGTAATTCTTGTATCTTAAAAGAAAACATAATGTTATTCCAATTACCGAGGAAACTAATTCTCCAATAGCAAATTCACAGGTTCAGTTATTTAAATTACAATCTTATAATCTATTTTTATCTCTTAAAAAGAAGCTTATCCAGTAATATTTCTCTTTAGAGATGTTTTTAAGTAAATAGTAATGACACTGGCAGAAAATAGTTGAGGTCAAGTTCATAAATTATATATTTAGAGGAGCAGGAGCATTCTCTCTTTGCAGTGTTGTGGTGTGCCTTGTAAAGAATTTAAGTATTTAAACTTTTTCCTAAATATTAAAAATGTTCCAATTTAGTTTGAGAATATAAAATAGGCACGCTTAACAACTTGAAATTCATTATATCAGGAAGTAGTTTGTTAGTAGCCCAGGGAGTGATCACTTAAGGCAGCAATAACTACAGGCAATTGTTTAATTGGTGTGAAATAAAACAAACCTGAGATTATTAAATAGTCCAGGAATGGGAGATGAGACTGTCAATTGGGTGTTCATAATTCCAAGCTTTGAAATTCTGCTTGGGTTTTTCAAAGCCCAAGTTAATCCATATGATCCTACAAGAAATCCCTACAAAATGAAAAATGGAAAAATGAAATGCTAGTATAAGATTTGTAAGCGGAATGTGCTTTATGAACAGAGTTTCACAAAGTAAAAATATATTTTGCAATTTGAGAAAGCAAGATAAGATCTTTAGGTATTAAATTTATTTTCTGATTAAGATATGGACTGCTCACTTATTCAACACAAACTACTGAGAAATCTTCATCTTGATCAATTTAGTTCAAACCTGAACTACTAGGAAGAAAGGAGAAGCAACCCCTAGGACATTCAGTAATTTGTCAAAAGCTTCATGAAACTCTTTCTCTGTCAAATGAAATTTTTGAAAGTCAGTCTGTAGATAAACCCCCAAAACTCTTTAATATGAACATGTATTTTTAATTCATCACGGAAAAGTGACGAACCAGTGTAGTCAAATCCATATCCAGCCTGTGGCTTGTCACTAAACCCAAATCCTATCCAATCAGGTGCAAAACAGTGGAACCCAGCATCTGCCATCTATGAGAAATAAAAGAAAGCATAAGAAATTGTGATTAAAAAATTCACTAAACAATATCACAGTTGGTTGAGCTTGAACCAGCCATAGTACGACTTGGATCTGATAAGAATGTATAAATATCTTTCCCTTCTGTAAATCACCTAGACTATTTTTTTCCATCCTCAACTGTATTTCTATAGATTATAACATGTTAGTTAGTGTATGTATTTTTGGTTCTTTTAAGGCAATTCATCTATTCATTTTGCATATTTAAATTGTACAGCTAATTATGTACAAAACTGATGAGCTTTACAAAGATTAGAAGAGAAAAAGAAGAGAATAAAAATGAAATGTGAAAAAGGATAAAAAGACCGTGTTGGATCAATCCAAAGTTCATAGCTAAGAATGAAGAGACCTGAGACATAACAACTCGATAACTGTAGGACTGCGTTGGAGCACCATGGAGAAAGATAAAAGTTCCACGTCGGCTCTCAGTCGATCCTGCAAAGGAAAGATTAATTCCATACATTTTTTCAGAAAAAAAAAAGTTAAAACACAAAAATATTCAAGAGTTTACCTGTTTCTCTTACAAACCATCTAAACCCTCCAGCTTTAATGTAAGAACCATATTCTTTTCCCTTGTCTTCTATTCTCTAAAATATAATTCAGGGACAATGATATAGAAAACTTAATCTTCACAGCATATCGAACCTTGGGGGTTGGGTGGGGGTGTGGGAGCAATGAATAAGAAGCAAGATAATGACTGACTCTTTAACAAATGATATTGGAATGAGTCCGCTCTTATCTATATCTTTACAATCTGGAATTCAGTTGCACATAACTTGATCTAGTAAAAACTTACTTCTAAACTTAAGTTTCAACAATAGCAACAAATTTGTTCATATTGTTGAATCAACTTCAAGTTTGCAATTTTGAAGAATGTCTAGCAATATAGATGGTACGACACCACTGAAATTCTATAAACATTACCAAATCAAGTGAATGCATAAACATTAGAGTTTACGGCACTATTATTTATGAGTCATGAATTTAAAAAAGCATGGTAGAGGGATCACATTCGTCAAATTTCACAAAACTGCTATCAAACACAAAAAAAATTGCAATAATTATCAAAAACTACAGCCAATTTACTATTCATAGAGTCATGAATTTAAAACGGCACGGCCGAAAGATCATATTCATCAGAATTTGACGAAAGTGCTATGCATAATAAAGCTTGCAGTAATTATTTTTAAATCACATCTTGCTAATCATTCAATGAAATCAATCCGAAAATAAACACAAAAAACAATAGAATCAAGCCACAAAAATCCTTGAAACACGTAATTGAAAACTCAAAAGTAAGCTTGGGTAATTACATAGAGCATTTGGCCAACATTTCCATCCTCAGCAGGGGACTCAGGAAGCTGAATGGCACTTCGGCTAGATGGATTATCAGTTACAAATCCGAACGGATTGAAAGCCTGCTTATCATCTTCTTCTTCGGAAGCCTTCGCAACAATACTGATTGTTGTTCTAAATCTTTTGTTCGTGAGGAATCTAGTGGTGGTGAAGTGTGATGGTGAAGCTGAGAAGAAGGTGGGGAGGATGCGAGGAGCTGGAGTGGGAGTGGGAGGAGAAGTGAGGAGAGAGAGAGGCATTGCGGTGGTTGCAGCGGTGGCGCTGGCGGTTGGGATAAGAGTGAGTGGAGGGAGTTCGAATACTAACGAACACCACTAAATGCTGATACTGAGAATCTTTTAATTCTCTTTTATTGCGTAAATTTCTTCTGCGGTCACTGGACTTTCAGAAAAATTCAATTGGGTAACTAAACTTCAATTTAATTTTAATTGAGTCATTAACTTCGATTTCAATAATTATATGGCATGCCAACTTATTGCTACATCTCGTTATAGAAATTTAATTAATTATGACATTATTGTTAATTAAGTTATTGCCTACGGTAGGTGATAAATATTGTATGGTTATCAACTAAGAACTTGTTTGACACAAATTTTTTGAAGAATATATAATTGAAATGCACGGGAAAAACTTAAAATTCTTGTAGATTGTAAGGTTGAAATTGATTTTAGAGAAAAGTAGAAAAACCAGTGCCAAACATAACTTACGTAATTATTTTAAATTTTGAGTGACTACATGTTAATGATAGATAGTGGTGAACTTTGAAATTAAGCTCATGTTTGGTTTGGAAATCAGATTTTTAGTAGATTTTGATAAAATTGATGAAATGTGTATATGAATGACAACTAAGCAAATATGGGGCAAGTCGATCATTCATATCTCTTGTCCTATCGAGTATTTTTGATACCATGCTCCACTCCTATACCCTGTTAAAGGGGGATGAAGAGGGATTGGGGCAGGACAAGAGACTCCTTACAATTTTTCTCTTTATTTTATTTTCTACTTTCATTTTTCTATATTTTTAGTTAGTGAATATTATTATTATTTTTTTTAATTTGTAAAGAATAACACATATTCTCTTTAAAAATGATGATAAATCATTTCTTTTTTTTTTTTTTTGATAAAAATTTTAAATTTGAAATTAACTTTAAATGGAACGGGGAGAGGGACAGGTAGCATGTTTTTCGTACCCATCCAGTACCCGCTTCAAGACAACGATCCCCACCTTGCCCTGTCCCATTTATTCGATTAGGCAATCCTTATCTCGTTTGAAACGGAGCCTTTCCCTAGTACGCCAAAGAATGTTGTTGCTATAGTGGCTCCTTTTAAGTAGGGGCGGACCCAGCACCTGGCCAGCCCCCGCGGCCGCCCGTGCTGGGTCCGCCGGGAGCTTGAAGTCATCGTGACGCCTAAGCCGTCCGCCGGGAAGAAATAAAGAAGGCAGCCGGCCGGGGTGAATTTTCCTCCTTTCTTCTAATGTTTCAGTGAAATGATGATAAATCATTTCTTTTTGTTTGATAAAATTTTTAAATTTGAAATTAACTTTAAATAGAACGGGGAGAGGGACAGGTAGCATGTTTTTCGTACACATCCAGTACTCGCTTCGAGACAACGATCCCCACCTTGCCCTGTCCCATTTATTCGATTAGGCAATCCTTATCTCGTTTGAAACGGAGCCTTTCCCTAGTACGCCAAAGAATGTTGTTGCTATAGTGGCTCCTTTTAAGATACCTTCTCAGACAAACCTCTTACTCTCCTAAGCCTGCTATTTCTCTTGTCGAGTCTGTGGTTCCTTCTATTATTCTTGCTCCTGCTATTATTACTTTTCCAGCTTTGGGTCTCCTCGTGAGCCTATAGCTGTCAGTGTCGATCCCTCATTGGCTTCTATTGAAGCTCTTGTTTTGCGTACTTAATTTGTGATTACATGAAAATGTCCGGTGTACTTGTACATGGTTTTGATCAATATAATTGATTTTTACTGATATAAAAAAATTTAAGGCCAAAACTTCTAACAAGGGTATTATGGAATGACGAGGTTGATCTGGAGATAATATTGATCGATCACTTCAAACTACGCCATCAAATGAACGTGGGACTACCTTTCGATTTGCTATTGATGATTTGATATCTAAGTCTAGTAGATGGGTCCCGAAAGTCCTCTCGTTCTTAGGCCTAGCATTTCGAACAATCAAATGACAAGTAAAAATATCTCGATTTAACAATAAATTCATAAAAAGCAAGATTGAGTATTGTGACATACAATCTCTTAATCTAACATGCATATGCATGTCATGTGATATAACTCTGTTGTCAAACATGAAAATTAGTCAATCATCTCAATTAAATATATATTATAAAATAAAAATTCAAAATAATGAATTAAAACACCAGTAGGAGTTAATTAGCTAAATCGTTGGTCCTATCAAATAATCTAGTTACACCAGTAGGAAGTTTTGACAAAGTTTAGTGACTATTTAGGAAAATTTTGAAGTTCAGTGACCCTCTAGGAACTTATTGCAAAGTACAGTCACTATTTAGGGAAGTTTTGAAGTTCGGTGACCTTCTGAGAACTTCTGGTAAAGTTTAGTGACTATTTAGGGTATTAACCCTGTGTTTTCAGTTGGTGGTGGTGGTGCTCGTGGTGGTGGCTTTCTATTCAATAGTGGCAGAGGTTAGGGTCGATTGTCGCAACCATTGCAAAAATTAGGTTTTCCATTTCTCTTTCTCTTTCTGATTTTTTGGTGGCTGGAGTTGGAGGTTGATTTGTAGTGTATTGAAAGTGCAGATGGGGGTGGCGGGTTTGGGGATTTTGTTGGTGTGGTGTGGTGGAGATGGAAGATATGGTGAATTTCAAATTGTGAGGCGGTAAGATGGTGGTGGTTGTGATATTGGCTACGATATGGTGGTCGTGGCAGTGGAGGTGGTGCGATGATTGTGAGTAGGATGGCATGGGGTGGGTGACCAATTATTTTGTTAATTGTGACCAGTAAATAATATGTGATCGATGAATTGGATTTTTTGTGACCAATGTGACCAATAAATAATATGTGACCTAGAAGTTTGAATCGTGACTTATAAATTTGTGAGTTATGATCAATAAATAAATTGTGACTTATAATTTTTTTGATTTGTGATCGATAAATAAATTGTAACCTATAATTTTTTTTTTTTGAATATTGATCGTGAAATATGAACAAATCGTGACCTATAAAATTTTTGAATTGTGTGTGTAAAATAATTTGTGACATAAAATTTGTGATTTGTGATCAATGAATAATATGTGACTTATTAATTTCAGTGATTTGTGACCGATAAATAAATTATTACGTATAAATTTTTGATTTGTGATTGATGAACAAATTATAACTTATAAATTTTTTGAATTGTGACCATAAAATAATTGCAACATATAAAAATTATGATATGTGACCAATTATATGAAATTTGTGACCAAATTATATGGAATTGTGATCTTAATATATTTAATTAATAAAATATATGTTTAATTAATTAATTTATAAATAAAATTTGAAATAGTCTGAGATTTGAAAATTTAAACATTGATCTCTTAAATTTAAAATTAGNTGAAATTTGTGAAACTAAATCACTTAGTTATGAAATCTTTCATTTTTTTTAATTTGAAAAGGTAATTCTTATGGTCGATTACCTTTAAGTGAATTTCTTATTGAATCAAAAGTTATAGGATTTACTCAAAAGGTAGTCGGGTAAGTCGCCATTATTGGATTATTAAAGATTTATTCGGATTCTTTTACGTGTACTGTGGAAGACGGCTTACTCGGCTACCCATCCATTATTGGTTGAACATAGCATATAAACACGTGAACACTTCAGTGCAAAGTCGATGTGGGACAATGTTGATGACGGGTATCAAGTCATTGACTTGAAAAGATCTCTTACCATCAATTCCTCCATCGCGTGAAGCCCTATTCTCCTTGTTTTTGCGGCGACTCGGAATTTTTCATTTAACGGTAACAATTAATTTGTCTGATGGATAGATATTACCATAGTTCATCAGTTTTTTGTATGTAAAACTATGAAACTTTGGAGACAGGGTGTCACAGAATGCCTGGATAGATTTGTAAAATCTTAGCCATTGATGTGTAGACCATGGCCTCGACGAGTTATAGTTCTTGAAATCTACAAAATATGTTTGCCTAAGCATGGACATAAAAGAAGGTAGATTCTTGAAATCTACAAATTCAATCTTTTCTTAGAGCACCTTTAAAACAGAAAAGAAACATGGAAACGCTTTATATTTAATATCTTAAATTTATTCCTTATTTGAAGCTTGATTAAAATACATTTTGAATTAATTACTAGTGTTAAAATATTTTTGGGTCTCCACTAAATGACGATTACTGTGTAGTAATAAGTTTTTGGAACAAGGATCAAAGAATTTAGCATTCAAATTTATCTAGACAAATCCTACTTTCGAGTCTGGAATGAAGGGATAAAAGATTTGAGCTATTTTGGTACGACTTTTAGTGCGCATTACGAGGGGTTTTGTCTAATTTCACTAACTTCTTTTTATGGGAAAAGAAGCAATGATGGTATCTGGGGAATAAACATCGACTAACTTTGTGCCAGCAACGACAATAAGATTGAGGGTGCAAGCATTACCAGAATGATTGGGTGTATAGAGTTTGTAGATAGCTTTTTAAGTCCTTCGTCGAATCCCAAGGCTCAATCCTAAATAGGTAGTGAAAACTATCAAGCTGGAGTACGGTAGGGGCATAGGAAACTTTTTGTGAAGCAGTGAACTACAAGAGATCAGAAAAAAATCAATTGCGAAAACACTTTGCTAGACCGACACTAACACTGAGAGACCAAAGCTAAGAAAGCGAATGAGATTAAACTACATTCGAGAAGTTGTCAAATATCTTTTCTTGAAAATGAGTATTCGAGAAGTTTTTTGTCTCCTCCATCCAAAGGCTACTATTGTTGTGTTTGATTTGAGAAGTTTTGTGAAGGTTGTTGAGTTTGATTTGATATTTATGAATGTGTATTGACATTTGGCTTTATTTTGTTCACCATCAGTAAAGATTTCTGCACCTTATCCCTCCCATAGCATGTTCTATTGTCCAGTGACATTTGTTTGTGGATGGTGATTATTTAAGCGTTACACAATAATTTTACAATTTTTTTGCCATAATTTCCAGCAAAAGAGACTAATCTTTATAGGAATGGTTTATCCCAACTTGCAGCCAATGATCATTGTAACGTATATTGTTGTATAGAGGGCTATCTCTGCACCAGAACTTTATAATATGTTATATCTCAATATTTATCAAAAGTATATGCCTTCTTAAAGGAATCATCTTTGTTAATTGCTCCATTTTCGATTAAATTTTTTTTTTTTTATCATAGATTCGAATATCATTACGTTTCAGACGTGCCATAAATATAACAAATATAATATTAACTAATTGTCCTTCAAGACGTTAATTCGAGTTGGAGCATTGGCATGTGAGATATTGTTGATCTTTTAGTCAGTAAATACATCTAAATAAATTATCTTTCAAAATTCTAATTCGAATTATCTTTTACAAGGATTTAGATAATGATATATTTGTATATTATTTCGAGCTTTTTAATTCACCCCCTTTAATGCTAAGAGAATTATCTAATCAAATTAGCAATCAACAAACTGCATTATAAAATATCATCCGTTAGAGTTTGAGATATTATATAAAGGTTTAAACTACGCATTTCTTTTCAGTATTCTTTACTTTTTATCTCAATGCAATGTGGTGAATTAATTGTACATATATTTCACTATCAAATAATTAGGTAAAAATCAGGCTCTGACCATAAGTCAATTATAATAGGGAGAACTTTGATATCGACATTATGCATAATAGCATTCCCTAAATAGATATAGAAAATACTTTGTTTTCATTAGTAAGAGCTAATAAATTAATTGGAGGAACCTAACAAACAACGGTATTTAATCATTTATTGTTATCCCAACTAACACATATTAAACTATTGATATTTATGTCCACTAGTATTAACAAAACATACCGTCTTGATTGTATAATATGAAAAAAAATGCTTTAAATTTAAAAATTGAACAATAATTTCGCAAATTTTAGGTTGCGAATACTATGCAATTATCTAATATATGTATGAAATCTATTAGATTTAAAAAATATCGAGATGATCAATGTGAATGTTGATGTGATCTATTTATCATCTTAGTTAATTTTCAAAAATATAGGGAACTCAATCCCTATTTAGTTAGTAATAATTAATGACTAATAATAGAGAAAACAAATATCATATAAGAATTCATTGAATTGAAGAAATTTTTGATTAATTGTTGAATGTCTAATTGAATTTTAAATTTCGAATCATTATTGATTTAGTGATAGTCCAACTAGTCATGTTAAACAATAATACATTCAATAATTGAATTTTTGGTTCAACTTAGTTTTATTTAAATTGTACCACATTTAAAAACTTAGTATGTTTCTCTTTTAATTTAATAGAAATAAATTACTATCAATAATAAAATTTTATTATCCCACATAACACAGTATTGACTTTTCTATAGTATCAAAACAATATTTTTTTTGGAATATTAATATATACTTGATTATGATTACTCACAAGTAATACAACAATATTTTTTCATAAATATTGATACATTTAAATTGATCATAATATTCTTCTAAATTATTAATATGTATGTATATGTGCTTTTTCAGGAACACAATACTATGATATTGTTTGTCACTCATTATTGTGTTGAAAATGGAGTAATGAATAGTATTTTTTGGAGAATGTGTGATTGAAATTTAAAGTAACTTTATTGGTTTGTATGTAGAATATTTTATTGAGTGAATGTTTAGTGGAGAATCTTACTGTAGTAAACAATGTTTTAGATTAATGGTAGACAAACATGGGCTATATTCTTCAAGAATATTAATATGTATTATTTTTGTTTCTTTTGGAATAATATATTAATATTTTTTTGAAACATTGAAATTGTAACATGCTTTTCAAGAGTAGATAATATTCTTTCTGAAACATTTATATAAGGTGGGTTTTGTTTCTTCTACAACATCAATACCATATTCATTTAGTACAAATACAATTTCTAGTTATACTTCTTCAGGGGTATTCGTTAAATCAACATATCTAATTGATATAAAACTTCACAAGTATAATATACAATAGAAATATAATGGCTTTTAAAGAACAGACTTACTTCAATCTGAAAACTTTGAAAAATTTTGAATAGTTGACAAATATCATATTCATCAAAGATATAAATTTGAAAAATTTTTGTAGTACTTAAAAATTTGCTATTGCTCACATAGCTATTTTTCACAAATGAACCGTTCGGTTTTGATATAAACCATTGGGTTCGAAGAACAATGAGTTGTAAACGTCTTGTCAAAATTTCATGATAATTGGACCACAAAACTTTAAGATAGCAACATTTTTATAATAGTTGTGCATGCTATCTAGATTCTCCAAAATTTTGCATTGCTGAATCAGAAATAATTATACAATTCTTCAATAGTATATAGAGTCAACGAACTTCAGATTCTTGATAATGTTTAATCATTTTTATAAACGTATAGTACATGCTAGAAGTGATTGTCGGGAGTTTTTTTTATCTGCTTCTAACTGGATACAAAATAAGTTATATAAAAATATTATATATTATTTTCTTACTTTATTTCAATGTGATATCCATTGCAGCAGATATTTTTAAAATTAAGCAAATTTCTTTTGAATTTGCTAAAATAAAGTATATCGTCAATATATAATTTAGAATTATTTGATAAAATAACACAAACTCTTTCAGAGTTTTAAATGATATTCGATGCACCTGATATCATAGTAGTATTATTTTCTACTAATGTTAAGTCCAAATAAATGCTTTATGTCTTGAAAAATAACATACGTAGTTGCACTATCAAATAAACATATCTTAGCAATTCATCTCGAGTTTTTTGATATTTGCCTAATAACTACACAATAAAATAAAAGGGAATACAATTAATTTTAGAAAAATATAATTTAACATTATATATTAATATAATAATTAATCAAGTAGTCAAACTAATC
>CAIGRB010108846.1:12412-24810 GCA_903798255.1 Fraxinus quadrangulata
TGAGCAACATTAATTTTTTAAGTTACTTCTTATGACCCACGTTGTTTTCGGGCTGAGATTTTGGACTTGGTTGTTGGTAACAATTTCACTCATCGACGAATGCATATGAAATTGAATCCAACGTTTACATCATAACGTGAGATTCATTAGGTATCAAATCCCAACAATATATAGAATATTTCCTTCGAGAATCAACCAATTTTTTCACTGAAAAAAGCAATCGGTTTACCGTCTTCACTGGAAACTGCCCTGATAGCCACGTTAGAAGCATCACATTCAACTTGAAACATGTTATCAAAATCTGTTAATGGTAATATTTGGGCTTCAGTTAACTTTTTTTTTCAATAATTGAAAGCTTTTTTTTGCCTCACTATTCCACTTGAGTAATCCCCATTTCAAACATTCTATAATTGGAGAAATAATGGTATTGAATCCTTTGGTAAATCTTTTATAAAATGATGCAAGGTAATGAAAGCTTATGATGTCGTCTAGAGACTTTAGGGTAGTCCATCTTATGATTGAATCAGCCTTGCTGGGATCCATTTTAATTCCTTTGCTCCAGACAACATACCCCAAAAATACAAGGCTATTTTTGAAGAAATGGCACTTCTTCAATTTTGCAAATAGCTTATGCTCTTGTAAGTTTTTAACCACTTGGTGGAGATGCTCCAAATGTTGCTTCTTACTTTTACTGTAAATTAAAATATCATCAACATACACCACAATAAAACCCCCAATAAATGATCTAAAAACATGATTCATCAAATGCATAAAAGTACTAGGAGCATTAGAGAGTCCAAATGGCACGACCATCCATTTGTAAAGTCCATCTCTGGTTTTAAATGAGGTTTTCCATTCATCGTTGGAAAGTCAAATCTGTCATATCCATTGTATTAATAGTAAATATTTGTTTTCCTTATGTATTCCTTGATTATAGTTAGTATTCATGGAGCTTTATTGTATTGTAGCTGTGATAGCTTAATTGTAGGAAGTAATGGACTTGTAGAGAAAGTTAGCAAGTTGTATATATTTGCACTCTAACATCAATGAAAATTATTCTAGCAAATTCTCTCCTCTATTCACTTTTACATGTTTTCATCAAATTCTTCAAAATCTGACATCTCGAATCCTTATTTCACTCATCACTCGGATCACCTAGGATTGGTTCTAGTCTTCAAACCTTTGAATGGAGACAATTACTCTGGTTGGAAAAGGGCTATGACTCTGGCCTTAAACTCCAAGAACAAACTCGGATTTGTCAATGGTTCTATCGAAGCTCCTTCAGAAGAAGCTGATCCTGAAGGCTACACGACTTGGCTGCGATGTAACGACATGGTTCATTCCTGGATCGTCAATACTCTCAATCCAGAAATTGCAGACAGTGTGATCTATTATTCTACTGCCCATGAAGTTTGGGAAGATCTTCATGAGCGATTCTCTCAAAGCAATGCACCTCGCGTCTTCGAGATTCAACGAGATATTGCTTATCTTCAACAAGAACAACTCTTTGTCTCTGTCTACTACACTAAATTGAAGCGCTTATGGGATGAATTGGCTTCATATTCAGACACAACATATGGAGCACAGGCAGATCAACAAAAATTGATGCAATTCTTAATGGGTTTGAATGAGACTTACTCTGCAATTCGCTGTCAAATCCTTCTGATGAATCCTCTGCCTTCCATCCGCCAAGCCTGCTCTTTAGTTTCTCAAGAAAAAAAACAAAGACTCCTTAGTATCATACAGACCGCAACTGAGCTTGGTAGAAGCGCTGCTATGGCGGTGCATCACAGCAACAACGGGGGAAAATCAAAATTTTCAGTAGGAACAGATCGCCCATATCAGTCCCCAGTGAATCGTTTGTCTCAGCCTCAGGATGTTCGATCGCAAGGAGAACGACGCTTTGATCACGTTCGACGTCGTTTTGGATCAGGAAGAGGATGACCTCAGTGCACTCACAAAGCTAGGATTGTCTAAAATCGATTTTCGCAATTGGATTATTGACAGCGAGGCGACGGATCATATTACTTCATCATCTAAACTGTTGTATTAAGATAAAAATTGCTCGTTACCACTTGTATTGTTGCCTAGTGGAGAAAAAAGCGAATATTATTGTAAAATGCTCTTTGCCTCTAAATTTCATCTATTATCTGCATGATGTGTTATCTGTGCCTACATTCAAAGTTGATTTGATGTCAGTCAGTTGTTTGACAAGAGGTCTAAACTATCCAGTGACTTTTTTCCCTTATTGGTGTATTTTGTAGGATCTGGATAAGAGGAGAACAATTGGTTTGGGTAAACAACGTGACCAACTATACTATTTGGTGGCACTAGCGACAGAGAAATCTTTAACCAACCCTTCCTCATCTACAAACCGACTTGCCTGCAACCTCACCATTTCATCCACCAACCTCTGGCATAGTCGCTTAGGCCATGCATCACCCTCTCGCTTAAGTTTCATTGCTAAGAATTTTTAAAATTTTCCTGTTGAGTCAAATAATGCTTGCCATACATGTCCTTTGGCTAAGCAGAGTCATTTACCTTTCGATACTAGTACTATTTTTTTAATGCATCACAAAAATGAGGCACAGTCAATTTTAAAACGCTTTTTCAGTTATATTTTCACTCAATTCGAATATCGCATTAAAACTTTTTGAAGTGTCAATGGTGAAGAATTTATCTCACTTAGTTATTTTTTTCACGATAATGGCATTATTTTTCAACATTCTTGTGTTTACACTCCCCTAGCAAAATGGGATTGAAGAACGCAAACATTATCGCATCTTACAAATGGCCCGTGCTTTAAAATTTCATGCTCAACTCCCTTCACAATTTTGGGGAGAATGTGCTCTCACCACTGTCCACATTATCAATCAGTTACCTTCATCGTTTCTCTTTTTCAAAACTCATTTCAAACTTCTTTATTCAAAATCGCCCTCTTATTCTCATCTCCGTGTGTTTGGTTGTCTTGCTTATGCCACCAACATTCACACTTCTCACAAATTTGATCGTCGGGCCTTGCCCTCCATCTTCATCGGCTATCCCATCGGTCAAAAAGCATACAAATTATTCGATTTATCAACCAAAAATGTTTTTACTAGCCGGGATGTGAAATTTCATAAAAATACTTTTCCATATGCCTCTATTAAGCCCAATTCTACTGCATCTCTGTTGGATCATTATTCTGGCCCAATTCCATTACTGACCCATGATACCTTTGACTCAACTTTTGACTCTATCCCTCCCAAAACTCCTCCGTCTCCTCTCGACCACATAATTTCCACTTCACCTCCTACACCACAAATCGCTTTCGACCCATCACCTTCGGCCACCATCGAATCGACGTTGAGAGCCTCACCCACTATCTCCGACCACTATCTTCCCTCACCCGAACCATCCTTCTTCTCGCCCGAGCCTCCCGCTCCACCACCCGAACCACTCTGTCGTTCCGACTGCCAGACCGCTCCGCTGGTCAAGCTCAACGATTATGTCTATTCTAATGTTTATCCGACCACTCGACTTCTTTCGTTCCAGGTCCAACCAAAAGTACATGCTATCCACTAACAAATTATGTTTCGTATAATTTATCCAAGCCTGCATATCACTCTTTTGTTGCTCAAATTGGTACTGTAACAGAGCCATGTCTTATTCTGAGGCAACCGTTCACCCTGAGTGGCAAGAAGCGATGCATTCAGAATTATAAGCTCTCAAACCAAATGGCACTTGGTCTCTCACTCCTCTTCCAATTGGTAAGATTCCCATTGGTTGTCGTTGGGTTTACAAGATCAAACTTAAGTCTAATGGATCAATTGAGTGGTACAAAGTGTGCCTTGTGGCAAAAGGGTTCACTTAATTGGAAGGGGTTGATTATCAGGATACTTTTTCTCCAACAGCCAAGATCATCTCTATTTGTTGTTTATTGGCTTTGGCTGCTGCCCATGGCTCGTCCCTTCATTAACTCGATGTTAATAATGCCTTTCTCCATGGTAACCTTCAAGGAAGAAATTTACATGTCTCCATCGCCAGGTCTTCGGCGACAGTGGGATGAACACTTGGTTTGTCACCTCCACAAGTCATTTTATGGGTTGAAAGAGGCATCTCGTCAATGGTTTGCTAAATTCTCTGAGGCCATCCGTTCAGCTGGGTATGAACAATCAAAAGCTGACTAATCTCTGTTCATCAGGAAGCAAGGCAGGTCCTTTATTGCTCTTTTGATATATGTTGATGACATTCTAATTACTAGCAATGATCCTATGAGCATAACTAATCTCAAGAAGTTCTTGCATACTAAATTTCGCCTTAAAGATCTTGGTGAATTGAAGTATTTCCTTGGTATTGAGATTTCTGCATCTAGGAATGACATTTTTATTTCTCAACGAATGTATGCATTGGAAATCATTAAGGATGCATGCTTATTAGGGGCATCTCCCATCAATACTCCCATGGAACGTGGTTTAAAATTGTCTAATAAAAGTGAGGTACTCAAAGATCCAAGATGATATAGACGATTAGTTGGGAGATTAATATATCTCACAGTTTCAAGGCCCGATATTACATATTCTGTCCATATATTGAGCATGTTTATGGACCAACCTCGAAAGGATAATTGGAAGCAACTTTATGGGTTGTGCACTATTTGAAATCTGCATCTGGCCAAGGCCTCTTTTTCTCCTCAACCAGTGATCTTCGGCTGCGAGCCTACTCTGACTTAGATTGGGCAGGATGCCCACTTACGAAAAGATCTACTACAGGGTATTGTGTATTTCTAGGCCCCTCGTTAATTTCATGGAGGTCAATGTGCCATAAAACAGTCTCCCTTTCTTCAGCCGAAGCAGAGTATCGTGCAATGACAGGAGCTTGTTGTGAATTGACATGGGTTCGCTATTTACTCAGAGATTTGGGGATTTTGCATCAAGAGGCTGCATTGCTATAACGTGACAATAAGGTTGCAATACACATAATAGCAAATCCTATTTTTCATGAATGTACAAGGCACATAGAGATGGATTGTCATTTTATAAGAGACAAGATTCAAGATGGTTTTGTGGTAACAAGATTTGTGAGTTTTGCAAATCAGCTAGCTGACGTTTTGAGCAAGGCTTTGGGAAAGGAGTTTTTTATATCTATGGTTCTCAAGTTGGGAGTACAAGACATCCACTCTCCAACTTGAGGGGGAGTGTTGGAAAGTCAAATATGTCATATCCATTGTATTAATAGTAAATATTTGTTTTCCTTATGTTTTCCTTGATTATAGTTAGTATTCATGGAGCTTTACTGTATTGTAGATGTGATAGCTTAATTGTAGGAAGTAATGGACTTGTAGAGAAAGTTAGCAAGTTGTATATATTTGCACTTTGACATCAATGAAAACTATTCTAGCAAATTCTCTCCTCTATTCACTTTCACATTCATATCATGGCCTCATTCAAATCTGATGATAACTACTACAAAGATATATCTTTGAGAAAATGTGCACTTCAAAAAATTTGGTTTTAACCCGACGTTGATTCGAAAAATTGCTCATTGTATGGAAAATTGTTGGTTTTGAGTTCTCCTTAATGGTGAATCCGCTTACTTCTTTAAATCATCTGGTAGACTTAGAAAAGTACTTATTTCACTAGTGCCTTTTGGAATCGCAACAAAATATCTATCAAAAGGATTGAATTGTATGCTAAATTTGTATACAGAATGAATTACCAGAAATGCCCCCCTAAAGAAAAAAATTGAAGAAATGCTAAAAATGGCATTTCTGGTAATTCAAATATAAAATATTATGAAAGCATCATAGAATTAAGACATGTATCATTTAAATTGCAGATTCGAAATAAATTAGAAGAGATGAAAAAATAAAGATTAAATGAGATTCAATTCACACATGTCATCATTTTAATGGGCGGTACATGTAGACATGTAGGACCCTCATACTTTAGCCTTTCAGGTGGCCATGGGCGAAATTACGAGAGAAATAATTAAAAATTCGAACCCAATTCGACATCTAATCACTTTAATGGATGGTACATACAAATGTACATTACAAGAAAAAATGCATTTTGCAACATGCAAAAGGCAACATTCATCAATTGCATGTTGCTAAAAGGGGTCTATGGCAACATTCAGCAAGTGTATGTTGCTATTGGTTGACAAAATTGAGTTTTGTCAACACTTTTTTAATGAATATTAGTAGTTTTGTCAACGCTTTTTTAATGAATATTGCTAATACATTCTTTTGCAACGTTCGCGGTCTGTTGTCTTTAATTTTTATTTTGCAACGTTCAATGCGCGTTGCTGTTAACATTTTGCAACGTGCAATGCGCATAGCCGTAAATTAGTTTTAGCAAGGTGCAATGCACGTTGCCATTAACCTTTTTGCAACGTCCATTGCAAGTTGCCATTAATAGTTTTAGCAACGCGCATTCATTACACGTTGCACCCCCTACTAAAATTTTCAATTCCCACTAAAATTTTTCTATTTCCCTCTATAATTTTTCTTTTTACCTCTTAAGACTAAAAACTTCACATTACGCCATAAAAGAAAAAAAAAAAAAAGCATTCACATTACACTCAAATCAAATGCTGAAACCCTAGACCCAAATGGCAGACCAAAGCCTCTCTCTTATTCTCTCTCGTTCGCTTCTCCCCAACACACAAAGATGAAGACGACGAAGAAGGATTTGAGGCCATATCCGCCGCAACCACGATGGGTGATTTACACAGTCGCGAAGGCCTCAAACTTTCCAATCTGCAGATGAATCGACGATGCTGATGCAGCCGCTGCCGCCGCCCCTGTGGTGCTGGGACTCCAACCCTCAGCCCTTGTGGACCATGAGGACCGAGTTAATTTGTCCTTCCTCTCCCAAATCCACGGCAAGGCCGGTAGGTCTTTCCCTGTACTGCCTCGTTCTTGTTGCTAATTGTTTTGTTTGTGAATTGTGGTTTTATTTTTATGGATTTATGAATAATTGAATACTGATTTTCAGGGTGTATTACCAGAAGAAGACGTAAGAACGGCTGGTGAGTGTAAAAATTTTGGAAGAGTGAGTAAAAAAATTATTCCTTTACTTTTTGTTGATTAATGATTACTTAAGACAGCAATATCTTAATAATTTTGTAACATGTTTTATTATTCACCTTCACTTCATTATTTCCATTGAGATTTTTATTAATTTGGTAAGTCAAGGAAGAGTTAGCATAGACAGACTTAAAATGACACAAGAATAGCTGCATCCCTTCGTCGTTTACATTTTTGGGCAACATCTGTCCTCAAGGAATGATACCTAATATCTATGCAATATACTTATGGCTTGTTTACTGAAGTGGATTGTGCAGTACAGACTGTATTAAGGAAGGAATAGAAACCAAAATCTTGTATTTTGTCCTATCTATTCTTGTTCAATTCTTGATATCAAACATGCACTTAATGCCTCGTCCGAAAAGAAATAAATTTTGACGTTTCACAGATAGTGAGACGTCCCTAGCTGCTTAAGGCCCTACTCATGTAGCTTTTGATTTGTCTGTCGTGTTTTACTTTTACCGTTCTGTTTATCTTAAAATAAGGTATATTTTTGTTTAGTTATTATGTTTATTGTTCTAATCAGTTGAACTTTAAATCCTAGGTGGCTGCAAAGGTTATAGGAGAAGTGCAGGCATTGATAGTTTTCCCTGTTATACCATATCTCATTCTTGCGGTTTTTTTTATGTTCTGGATTTCGGCTGCCCTCCATCTTTTTAGTTCTGGAACGGTGCTACAGAATAAATGCAGTGCTAATTGCTGCGCGTATGATCTCAAATCGAAAAGGGTGAGCTGTGATCAATGCAGTACTAATTGCTGCGCTTCGGAATGAATGAATGAATGCAGTGCTAATTGCTGTGCTTCAGAATTTTGGATCCGAATTTTGTATGGATATTGTTACATTTTGGAGTTTAATTAACGATGATTATTGGAGTTATTTGATATTGTTACCTTCTATTTTGTTTTGTGGTTGATTTATGTAAATCATTGTATAAATAAAAGAATTAAAAATTTAAAAAAATGTAAAATGACGTATTGCAACGGTAAAAAAACATTGCGAAAACCCTTTTGCAACGTTCGTGCGTGCATTGCGATGTTCGATGTTGTCATAGAGGCGTCGACTCTTTGCAACGTGCATTGCGTATTGTTGTAGACACTTTGCAACGTGCATTGAACGTTGTCGTGGGGTCTATAGCAGCGTTCAATGCACGTTGCAAAAAGTTGGAACTCTGTGGCGACATCAAAGCCCGCAACGTGCTCCCGAACGCTGCAAAAGGTCTATGGCAACGTTTTTCGTGCGTTGCCATAGGCTATTTTTGGTGTAGTGGTATGAGATCACTGCAACAAAATTAGCTTTTTCGCAGTATTCATTTGTTGAATGCATATTAAACATCATTAAAACAATAAATTTTCATTAAAATAATTAGGAAATACATATTGGACGCACTGAAAATTTACTACATATGATTGAGTCAAGTTGTGCATAGTATATACAACATAAAAAAAAAAAAAAAATTTGAGATTTTTGTCATATTCGTGCACACCACATTTTCCAAGATCTTTCTTTTCTTTTCCTTTTCCTTCTTTATTTATTTTCCTTTTAGTTTTCTTTTCCCATTTTTCCCCTTTTCTTTCTTTTTTTATTCCCTTTTCCTTTCTTGCTTCTCCCACATTTTCTTTTCCTTTTCTTTCTTTCTTTCTTTCTTTCCTTTTCGTTTTCTTTCTTCTCCTTTTCGCCAAACCCTTCTCTCCTTTCCGAGTTACACCGGTGGCATCTTATATCAACCATTCGTTAAGAAAAGAAATAACCCAAAATCCTTTTACTCAAGGTTTGAGTTAATTACAATAATTTAAAGTTTTTAATTTTATTATATCAAAGATATATTTTGATTTTGGGTGTCAATTCTTTTATATAATTTGTGATTTTCTAGTGATAGGTATATTTTGTACACTTATTTAGGTTATTAAATTGGATGATTGAATATCACATATGATCAATTGGTTGCATTTGGAGGTCAATGGAGTGAAATATAGTTGAAGTATTCTCACAAATCAATTTGACCCAAAGAAGTTATGCTTTGAATTTTTAGCTTCAATTTGAGACTCATTTTTTGGATATCAAACATTGGAATTGGAAAAAATTGTATTATTAAAAGAATTGTACCTTTTAGTTTATCTTTCTAACATATTTTGAATCATCTTAATCGGATATTGGAAGAGAAAGGTGTAACCAAGATAAGTTGCCCAGGGATGAACCAGTTTTTGGGCAAAGAATTGATGAAACAATTGAAGATTTATCAAAGATTTCATTGAAGAAATTCAAGAACATCCAGATTTTTCTTCGTTATTCATCAAATTCATAATCCGAGGTGTTGTTCCACAGAATTAGTATGTTTTCTTGAACATTCCATATGTTAGGATAAATTTATAATTGCCAGGATGTAGATGAACCCTTTTATGAAGTTTTTAATATAAAGTAAGTATTTTGATATCCCATATGTGTGAATTCATGGGTGGTTGTCATTGAATTTTAATGCATTTTCAATTGCTTCATCACCAATTGTCTCGAATGTGAATTTTATTGATTTTCGAGAAAAAAATATATAGAATAGATAGCACTTATAACAATCATTGTAAAATCTGATAGGGAATATAGATATACTGTCATACTTTGCATAATTTCTATTTTTAATGTATATTTTCACGTTCGCATCTTTCGTAGAGATATAGAAAGATCACATGAATAAATAGATTTAATTGATATCGATTGATGTTTTTAATTAACTTAGGAACATTGATGAACATGAAAAAGTACATATTGTGATGATATTTAATTGTATTAAAAATTGATTAACAAGGGAAATTCAAAGCCTTAGCATTCATCTTACATATTTGGCAAAATCTTCATAATTAACTTAGTTAATATAATTAAATCATTTAGTATAAATACTGAAACCAATTTGGCAATTCAATTAAGGTTGAAATTAATTGACACTAGATTAACTCCATAGATTCAACACTCTATTTACTACTTTATTACTTGTTCACGATCTCTTTCACTTGCGGGATATGAAATGATCATTTAGCAATTTTGTTTGGAGCTTATACGTATATATAATTGATAAAGCTTTGAGCTTCTTAGCTATTGATCTTCTTAAAAAAATTAAGGTACTTTTTGTTTTTGTAATTTTTAATGGTGCTTAGTTTCTCCGTTAATTGGTAAATTCCAATATTTCTCATGTCCGTTCAAGAGAAATTCGCAATATATATTTGTATATTACGGAACAAGACCTTTTATTGTTATTCACATTTTTGTACTATGTCAGGCGGTACCAAAGCTATGACAGAGGATCATTATAAGACTATCAAGGCAGGGTTTGAGGCAGTTGAGATTAACTTGCAAGAAATAGGTAATCAACACAAGGACGTACTGGCTGTCATAAATCTTTGAGGCGGTAATCCTATGTTGAGGCTGCTAATCCCTGTTGGCCCTAGTTTCGGCCCAAGTTTGTTATCATGGTCATCATAATGACTATGATGGTTACAAACTCAAGGCGAAGATTTTTATTTTCTATTGGAGTTCAGATACGAGGCTTTCCTTGACTTGTTGAATGAAGCAGAAAGGTTTTTCGAAATTACAGATGTTAGAGAAGACGTAATGTTGCAATTGTTGTCTACAAACTTAAGGGAAGAGCATACTCTTGGTGACAGAGTATACATGATGAACGTTACAAGTTGAGACAACCCTCTATAAGGGACTAGATCATGATGAAAGAATTATTGTAATAACGATTTCTTCCTAAGAGACCGTGCAAGCATTTTACTGACATTTTTTGGAGTGTAGGAAACAAAATCATTTGGCGGCTACCTTTATAGAGGAGTTTTTGAGGTTAAATGTTGTTGTGATGTAAGGGAAGTTGACAATCATTAGTGATAAGGGCGTTTTTACACGTTTATTTCGGTTCACAAACATGGATAATTAAAGTTTAATGGGCGGAATATAGCTTAATTCGTGAAGTTTGTGTTTACAGGACGATAATGATGATTGCGGTGAAAATTGGAAGAAAAATAGAGAAAAATGACGAAAATGAAGAGAAACCAAAATTCAAGGATTGAAGTAAAAATAGAGAAAAATGACCAAGATGGAAGAAGGAATAAAGAAAAGGGCTAAAAGGAAATTCAAGGATTTTCTTATAACTAGGCAGTCCCCTAGTTATATGGGTTGGGCGGCCACCCAACCCTCAAACCTATTTACAGGAAGGAAAACCTTTGCCTGAGCGGCCGCCTCATTTTGTACTGGGCGCCTGCCCAGGCCAAATCAGGAAAAAATTCTAGTTTCCTAATTTGACTCAAACTCTGATGGAAACTAATTTGGGGGCATCTTTTATAAACCCAATCTCGTCCGAAAAGGGGGTTACGCATTCTTAGAGACAAAAACACCATTCAAGAGTAAGGAAGAAGGCTAGAACAAGGGATTGCATTGAAGATTCAAGATTTTCAACCTACTTTCTAGTTTTTGGGTGATGTCTTCTCTTTATTATTTTGTTATTATTTTATTTTATCCATGTTATGTTAGACTTTTTATGTACTAGGTGAACGCTGAACCTCGCATTGTGATCTTTTAATTTCTATTTTACAATTTGATATTTAAACATGTTTGATGGATGTTGAATGATTTATATACACTTTCTTACCTCCACGATTATAGTGCACGATAATTGTGTGAGTTTGGGTGGTTTATTTTATGCATTCGAAAGAATGGAAATAAATTCAATAAGGTATAAATCATCGTAGGGTCCGATATGTGATATAAATATACCGTTATACTTTACGTAAATCTCTAAGCGTTTATAAAACATCACGCGTTCTTGTATATTGCATTTGTCATAGAAATATAGTCAAATTGTATGCTAGAATATGTTCAATTCTACTCGAAAGAGATTGTTGGATAAGTTAGAAACATTGATTCTTCAACCAATTCATCGTGTTATCAAATTGTGAAATAGGGGTTAAAAGTAAACTTTGCTTAGTGATTCGGGATCCTAGTGTGCTTTTTAATACATTAATTTTACTCAAATCTTTTGCATTGAAACGTTATTTTTGTATTTAGTTCGTAATTTTAGTTTAAATTGCATATTATTAGCTCACGAAAAATGTTTCGTTTATGAATGCTAGGACTTATAATTTCATTTATGAATCCCCTTTAATTCGATAATCAAGATTCATAACTTTTGTAGCACTTGGTCGAATCCTTCTAACATATTCAAATTGCCTCTCTGGAGTTCAAATTAATTATATTTAACTAAATCAATTCCATACACCTTAAATCACTAAGAACTCATGTAACGACCAGTAACTAGAAATGGTATATCTACAATTTTATAAAAGT
>CAIGRB010108862.1:0-11949 GCA_903798255.1 Fraxinus quadrangulata
TAAAATTCAAACCCTATCTCACATCACCATCTTTGTAGTCCCACATATGGATAACCATTCCCAGAATGCCAGGTGGATGACATTGGATTTTTGTTCACCAGACGCACGCTAGAGATCTCCACCCACAAAATGTCCAAAAATAGCGGCAGCCGCCAGTTTTCGAAGCCAAACAAACCCTCCAACATGGCCTCCTCACACAGTATATTTGGAACCCATTTAGATCGTCTGATCATAATCGAACGGTTTGATTTCACCATCGTATTTTCATGGGTGGGGTCCGACCTATCTGATTTGTTCAATCGAAAAATAGAGAATCGATGTGAAAACTAATAAGAATAGGGTTATACTATATATCTGAGATTTATTTATCAAGTAAAAATAAAATACTACGTGACACTTATAAATTATGTGGCATCGACTATTCATTGAATTTAGCTTATTAAACTAAACAATTTAAATCTTGGGCTCGATCCATTATCCACGTGACCCATTTACGTTTTCCTATATATATATATATAATTTCATTCACAACTAAGGTATGATTTTTAATTATATCCAAATTTCATCTCCCTCTCTTGCACTCTCTTTTTCTCTCGTCCAGTCGTTAACTTGACCTTCTGAATGTAAACTCTCGCCAAATTATTTTGTCTACCGGTGACTTTTACCTCCTAACGAGTGTTCTAGTGTGCAGGTGATGTCTACATAAAGGGAAGGTGGAAGAGATTCTATTGACGCATTTTTTTATGTCGATGAATTGGCACTGTATGTGGAAAACAAAATAGTACATTAACCATGTTATCGCCTCAAAAGACAAAATGAAGAATTTTTCCAATCAGTTTTCTGCTGGAAATGGCAAAGAAAGCTACCAGAAATGAAGGAGAAATGGCCACTGGAAAAGGGTCGAAGAAACTTGGGTTGGAAAATTCGCCATGAAAAATGATTATTTCCGGCACAAAACATAGCTAATGAAATGGAAGAAATAGTTTTGCAAACCAAAACAATTTTTGGTGGCGTTTCTCAAAGCCATGAAAATGGTAATATAAAGAAAAAGAAACGGCCATACGCATCGAAGAAGGTTCAGACTTCACGTTTGAAATAATAACAAAAACTCATCTTGTTGGAATGAAAAATCTACTTTTGCTTCCTGTACAAAGAAAATTCCAAAGTCTTTATCCTTAAACCAATTGCTTTTGCCCTCTTTCGGTACGAATTAAAAAATGGAGTCTCTATTCACAAGACCCCATTTCCAAATGGAAAGAAATTTCACGTCCAAAAAGAAAGCAAAGGAAGGAGGCACGACAATCATGGATTCCTTCTCTCAGTTTGAAGTTGGAAAAAGGATTTAATGGGGTCAAGGTTGCTGGGATTTTTGCTAATTCAAACGCAGACTGGAGAAGGATCACAGAATGAGGATAATGGGGTTGCTCATCAGGTGTTGGACAAAATTCCTGGGCCAAAATTTTGCGTCCAAACTCCAAATATGGTTGTTGAATTAATAATGATGCCGCGACCTCCGTTATGTAAATCTCCGGCGATAATTAGCACCGCACAATACAAGGAAATGCCGGCATCACAGTTAACTTCAGTCCATAGTTTTTGCTTTTGTCCACTGGTAGAAAGCATTAAATTTTTTTTGGAGACAAGGCAAAGATAGAGGTGTGCACTCTTGATGTGCACTCTTGGTGGTGTACATGCATGACACTTCTCTCACAGTGGTGGGGAGCTCGCAATTTAAAAAATTATGAGCTTGTAAGTCTTAATGAACACTTATTCGTGCCATATATAGGAAATCTGTCTTCCTTCCAGATTTTTTATGATTCAGATCTTCTCTCTACAAGTTCACGCGTCCTTCTTTTGGGCTCCATGGCTGGAGCAGGTCAGCCCATTTATTGCCCAATCCTATTAACATATGGGCCTCATCTAAGGTATGTTTCAAGGTTACATTTGGTAGTGTATGATTGGACCCTGGCTGGAGTAGGTCATGTGGGCCATTGGATACACGGGCTTGCTCTTGTTCATTATAGTCATCTCGGACCATTTAAACCTATTTTCTCTTCTAAATATATGAACATCATTCAGTAGTTTCTATATGTTCTACATGAGTGCACTAGAAGTTTTGATATGCTACTAGTGGACTCGCTCACATATGTTGTTTGCAACTGGGCAATGGGTGATTATTTGCTCTTATTGGATTATAGCATCGATAAACTTCTTGCTCTAATTTTTCGGGGCCTTGGTTAACTATTGGATATTTGCTACTTGGTAAAATGGTGATTGCGGCTACAATCAGCCCTCGTTGATGGAAGATCAAATGCTATGTGAGGACAAATTCCTAAGATGCTTAACAAGTAAAAAATTCTATAATATATTTGATTGCTTGAAGAAAGGCAAGATCTTTGAGGTTATCAAATTCTTTTATCTACATTATAGCGGATTCATTAAGCTATTTACAACGAAGAATTGTGAAAGATGTGGACAATATGCTACTTATCATATTGTTGGATGACAATTCCAAATAATGATTTCATACTCGAGCTCGGGTTTTCACCTTCTTGAAAGCTTCAAAATTTCTACTAATAGATTTTTATTATTCAAGGCAAGCTCTAATACCTAACATGTCCGGGCTAACTTGTAAGACCTTGCATCTTTAAAGACAAGCCCAAACTCGTAGTTTTCTTATTTATTTAAGGTCTTCGCTTGTGAATTTCTTATTATCAAAAGCATCATCTTGGAGTTCTCGTTTCTTGAATAAAATAAGAGGCGGCATCTCTTGAAGTCATCGTTCCTTGAAAAAGGAAGAGGCTAATCGCCAGATGTGTTTGCCCTTGCAAAATGAGCATTTTCTGGCATTGCGAGATGTTTATTTCTCGCTTTTCACAATCATCGAGCCGAGCTGTAAGACCCCGTCATTCCGATACCAGTTTATATGACTCTAATAGTTCAAGAGCTATTCGCAGGATGTCAATTTCCTGCCTCATCAGATGTTTATCCCTGGCTTCGCGAGATGCTTATTCATCGTCTCTCACTATCGTTGAGCCTAGCTATAAGACTTCGTCAATCCGAGGCTCGCTTATAAGATTTCGATAGTTATTCGATAGTTCGAGAGCTATTCGTGGGATGTTTATCCCTTGCCTCGCAGATACTTATCCCTAGCTTCGCGAGATGCTTATTCATCGCCTCTTACTATTGTCGAGCCCAGCTATAAGACCTCGTCATTATGAGGCCAGTTTATAAGACTCCGATAATTCGAAAGCTATTCGCATGATGTTTATTCATCGCCTCGCCAGATACTTATCCATGGCTTCGCGATATGCTTATTCCTCGCCTATAACTATCATCGAGCCTAGCTGTAAGACCTCGTCATTTCGAAGCCAGTTTATAAGACTCCGATAGTTCGAAAGCTATTCACGGGATATTTATTCCTAGCATCGCCAAATGCTTATCCCTGGCTTTGTGAGATGCATAGTTCAAGAGCTTTTCACAAGATGTTTATTTCCCGCCTCGCCAGATGCTTATCCCTGGATTCGTAAGATGCTTATTCCTCGCTTCTCACTATCCTCGAGCATAGCTGTAAGACCTCATCATTTCGAGGCCAATTTATAATACTCGGATAATTTGAGAACTATTTGTGGAATATTTATTCCCCACATCGCCAATGCTTATCCCTGACTTTGCGAGGTGTTTATTCCTCGTTTCTCACTATCGTCGAGCCTAGCTGTAGGACCTCATCATTTCGAGGACATTTTATGAGGCTCCGATAGTTCGAGAGCTATTCGCGAGATGTTCATTTTTCGCCTCACTGGATGCTTATCCCTGGCTTCGTGAGATGCTTATTCCTCGTCTCTCACTATCATTGAGCCTAGCTGTAAGCCTCGTCAATGCGAGTCCCGTTTATAAGACTCTGATAGTTCGAGAGCTATTCACGAGATGTTTATCCCCCATCTCGTCAGATGTTTATCCGTGGCTTCTCGAGATGCTTATTCATCGTCTTTCACTATCGTCGAGCCTATCTTAAGACCTTGTCATTTCGAGGCAGTTTATAAGACTCCGATAGTTCGAGAGCTATTCGCGAGATGTTTATTCCCCGCCTCGCCGATGCTTATCCGTAACTTCGCGATATGCTTATTTCTCGGCTCTCACTATTGTCGAGTCTAGCTCTAAGATCTCGTCATTTCGATACCACTTTATAAGACTCCAATAGTTCGAGAGCTATTTGCGGGGTCTCGCCAGATGCTTATCCCTAGTTTCGCGAGATGCTTTGTTCCTCGCCTCTCATTATCGTTGAGCCTAGCTGTAAGACCTCGTCATTCCGATGCCAGTTTATAAGATTCCAATAGTTCGAGAGCTATTCACAAGATGTTTAGTCCCCGCTTCGCTAGTTACTTATTCCTTGCTTCAAGAGATGCTTATTTCTCGCCTCTCACTGTCGTCGAGCCTAATTGTATGACCTCGTCATTCCCAGGCCAGTTTATAGACTCTAATAGTTTAAGAGCTATTCGCGGGATGTTTCTTCTCGCTTCGCCAAATGCTTATTTCTAACTTCACGAGATGCTTATTCCTCGCCTTTCACTATTATCAAGCATGTGCCCTATGACATCGTTATTCCGAGGCATGCTTATAAAACTTCAATAGTTCGAGAGCTATTCTCTAGATGTTTATTCCTTGCTCTGAGAGATATCCCACCATACGAAATGTTGCATTTCGGCTGCATCTATATTCAAAGAGCTTGTCGCACCTCTACATCAATTGCCTAATCAAAGGTGCTTTTCCAGTAAACTATTCTCCTAAGCGCACCCACTTAGTCGAAACAGTATTCTTCTAAGTGCACCCACTTAGTTGAGCTTGTATTTTCCTAAGTACATCAGCTTAGTTGAGTTGTTATTCATGATCTCTTCCATAGATGAATCATCCACCATGGAGAAAGCCATGACGAAGTGCGTGATACCTCCCACAATGTAACCTCTTCCAATGATATCCACTTCGATAGATGAGGCGCGTAACACCTCTACTAGGGTCACCTCTGATTCCATAGAAGATGACACTCTCCATGGATGCATCATTTACCATTAAGAAAGCCCTAGACGAGGTGCGTGATACCTCCCACGAGGTCACCTATTCCAAGGATGTCCACTTCGATCGACAAGACGTGCGACATCTCCACTGGGGTCGCCTCTGATTCCATCGAAGATGATGCTCTCCATGGATGCACCATCCACCATGGAGAAAGCCCTTGACGAGGTGTTTGATACTTCCCATGAGGTCACCTCTTCCAAAGATGTCCACTTCGATAGGCGAGGCGCGTGACATCACCAAAGGGGTCGCCTCTAATTTCATCGAAGATGATGCCTTTCATGGTTGGATCAAAAATCGTGGAGGGCCCTTGACATGGACGCAACATCTCTATGTAAGGATGTCAGCTTAACATAGCAATTCCCATCCAGAGCATCACTTCCGCAACTCATGTCCAAAGCATCGTTTCTATCCAAAATTTTATGCATTATATGAATATACATACCTAGGCTTGTAGGACTATTGTGATACTAGTATCTTTGTATCATTACATCATCACTGTTAGTATGTTATGACACTATTTTCACCACTGTTAGTACATATGTCACGTTATCTACATTATCAACATGTTGCTTCACTATAGCACTACTATTTTACTAAGTTGTGCAAGCATATGACCTTCTATAAGACATGATATGCTCTCTGCATATTATATTTTGAAGAGAGTTGATATATCATTATTCACTTTATTGTCATGAGTAATTTGAGGGGCAAATGGACCCCAAATTTATTTTGTATATGTGCAGTGGATATATTATAGTGTATTACAGGTTGGTTTAGTCCATATTACAGAGAATATGTTATCGAAATTTCAGCAAATTATATGCAGCATCTATCTTTCGAGGCAATCTGTACGTCCTCACTTATTCAGGCTTGCACAGATAATTTCGAGCCAATTCATAAGTTCTCAAATATTTGGGATCGACATATTTTCTAAGCAGTTTTTAAGTTCTCGCTTACTAGAGCTATTTTTTATTTCTGAGGCAATCTGTAAGATCTCATCTACTTGACGCTTATATTTCAAAGTCTAACGCGTACTATTGTTACGCTTATAAATTACGTGGCATCAACTATTCATTGGATTTAGCTTATTAAACTAAACAATTTGCATCTTGGGCTCGGCCTATTACCCACGTGGCTCATTTTTGTTTTCCTATATATATGTAATTCTATTCACAATCAAGGTATGATTTCTAGCCATATCCAAATTCCCTCTTTCTCTCTTGCACTCTCGTTTTCTCTTGTCCGGCCATTGATTTCACCGTCGGAGTCTAAACGCTTGCCAGACTTTTTTCTCTGCCGATGGCCTTTGCCTCCTAACGAGTGTTCCAGTGTGTAGGTAATGTCTACATGGAGGATAGGTGGAATGGATTATGTTGGCATATTTTTTGAGGTCAACACCCTACATAATTAACGAGGCTTTGTGTTCGTGTGAAACCCACAAACGTACGAGATTGTTGACAAGTAATAGAATTGATAAGTTAAGAGTTATCATCCCATCGGCAATAAATTCAATCTAAATTTATTAGTTATGTATGGAATTTGAAATATGTAAAAAAAAAAAAATTTTTTTTTTATTAGATTGCCTGCTAAACTATATAAGAAAGCTGTAAAATTTGTTTTGTATCAAATTATGGATGATTGTATTGAATTTTGAATCATCATATTGCTATCTATTTCAATTCTTAATTTGTAATTTAGTTCCGTTCATGCGTTCTTGACTATCGATAAAACTATGATATCGAATTTTCTTTTTCGAGACAGATTAAATATATTCTAACCACGACCTGAATCTATTTCTAACCCGAATTCGAATGATTAGAGTGTATTAAAATTTGGATTATCTGTATAATTACACGCGTGATAGATGTTATTCCTAACATTTATTGCACATATACTAATTTTGTCGTATTCTAAACTTATTATGAGTCTCTCAACACAAAAATAAGTAACTAATTATCTAATTGCTGGTCAATCAATTAAATAATACTATATATATGCAAAATTAATCAAGAAACGCAAAAAATAAACTAAACTACTAGTTTTGAATTAAAACAAATAAAAAATAGGTTTCATCTTCATCCAATACAAAAACGGATCTAGCTTAATATGTAATATATAAATTACAAAAAGAATAATAAAAAAATATCACCCGAATTATGAAATAAATCAAAAGATGATGATCTTCAACCCCAAGGTTGAATTCTTCAAAATTTTGATGTAATTGACTTTTAATTCATTGCTAGAGGTTGATCACCTCTTTCAAAATAAAGCAATTGACATTTTGTTCTTGATGGATTTGATGATGCTATTGTATATGAATATGCAATAGAGGATTTTGATATGTTGTAGCCATCGTTCTCTGTTTATAAGAGTCAGAAAATAGGTCAAAATCGCGTTCAATTTGGGTTCCAAAAGAATTTGAATGGTGAAAGAAAACTGTTGATTCATCTATAGAAATGGCCCATACTCGCGCACAAGCTTAACCACAATGCGCACTTATGAGCCAAATGGCTCTCAGATTGGGAAAATAGGGTACCCCTCGCGGGGGTTATTCCATGGCAACTTTCAGTATTTTAGCCATAACTTTCTCTATAGAGATCCAATTAAGGTGATTCAAAATGCGTTAAAAAGATAGTTCAAAGAAATATGATTCTTCTAGAAGTAAAATTTTCCCAATTCGAATGTTTGCTATCCGAGATATGGGTCTCAAGTTGAGGTTAAAAATTTGGAGCATAACTTCTTCAGCTGGAAATTGATTCGTGAAAATATTTCCACTATATTTCACTCTTTTGAACTCCCATTACATCAAATTGATCATATATGGTCTTCAATCATCGTTTTGTGGTCTGAATCAACTATTGAATGTTTACATTCTGGTCCCCCAAACTTTGAGTTTCCTTCATTTTCGCACGTTTTTCGTTCATTTCTTCCAAACCCATCAATTTGCATTGAATTCAACCTAATAAATATAATTAACATAAATTTCATCTTCATCTAATACAAAAACAGATCTAGAATAGTATGTTAATATATAAACTATAAAAAAAAATAGAAAAATATCACCAGAATCATGAAATAAATCAAAAAATATTGATCTTCAAGCCCAATGTTGAATTATTCAAAAACTTGATATAATTAACCTTCAATTCCTAATATAGCAATTGACCTCATATTCTTGATGAATTTGAAGATACTATTGTGTATGAAGATGTAAGAGAGGGTTTTGATATGTTGTAGCCATCGTTCTCTATTTATAAGAGTCAGAAAATATGTCAAAATTGCGTCCAATTTGAGTCCAAAAGAGTTTGAATTGCAAAATAAAATTGTTAATTCATCTGTAAAAATGCCCACGCTCGCGCACAAGCATAACCATCGTGCGCACGAAGGTTCGTTTCGGTTCGTCCCTAAGTAGCTTTTTTGTATTTTGGCCAAACTTTCTCTATTGATATCCAATTGAGGTGATTCAAAATATATTGAAAAAATAATTCAAAGAGATACAATCCTTCTAGAAATACAATTTTTGCAATTCGAATATTTGCTATGGGTCTCAAGTTGAGGCTAAAAATTCGGAGCATAACTTATTCGGCTAGAAATTTATTTATGAAAATACTTCTACTATATTTCACTCCTTTGAACTCCAATTGCATCCAATTGATCCTATATGATCTTCAATCATCATTTTATGGCCCGAAACAACTATTGAATGTTTACGCCGTGGTCCCCAAACTTCAAATTTCCTTCGTTTTCGTACGTTTTTCGTTATTTTCTTCCAAATCCACCAATTTGCATTGAGTTTAAACTAACAAACATAATTAACACAAAATTAAGCTATAATGCATTCGAATCACTATCAAATATTCTAATTTAACGACCTAGATAAATATACAAAATGTACTTATCAGCTCGTATCGGGTTTGATAATCAAGTTTATCAAATATTCGAAACCCATATTTATATATCAAGAGAGAGATTGATGAGGGTTCATGTGAGGGTAACTTCTTTTCCTTTAGTTGTATTGTAGATGTTCTCATTTTTTACATGTGAAGTAACTTTGTATCTATTCCTCTCTTTATGTAATTTTTCCATTTCATATTCTATTAATAAACATTAGTTTTCATGCCTAACATGCCAAATAATTGAATTTTGAAAATATATCACCATAATATCTCTTTCTGAAAGTGCGAGAAGGGGGCAGTGTCATTTTCATGAATGTCGTCTAATATGACTTGTATTTGCTTTGTGTTTTCTTGTAGTCAAGAGAGGGTTGGCGTTATCAACTCTATACTCACCAAGAGCTAACATAAACTTCCTTTTACTTGCCCGATCCCCTTGCAAAACCACTATATCTTTCACCTTCGCTACCAACCCCTCCAAATCCACCATGCTGTAGCTCGGATAAATCCAATTGTCTTTCGTACCTTTGCTAGTATACCACCTGAAAACAACCAACCATGATTTTGTCCGAGTAACTGTTTAAGAGAGTAATGCTATTTAGTTTAAACCAATGTTTTAAAAAGTGAGCCTATGCCGTCTAGGCACGAAGCATGGGCAAAATCGCTTCGAGCCTAGGTGATTTTTTTTTTGCACCCTTGGCACACTTTTCCGCACATAGGCACGCTTTTCTTTTTATTTGTTATAGTATTTTATAATTTTATATGATATTAAATAATTTTTAGATTTATTAAAATATTAAAATAATATCAAAATAAGAAATGCATATTTACGCTTTTTTATGCCTAGGCCTCGCTTAGGTTCGCCTAACTCTATGCTTGACCTTCACACCTAGTCACATCTTATGCTATTTAGAATATAGTTTAAACGAATGAAAAATGGAATGTTGACGATTATAATGGTTGGTACAATAACATTCAATACATGAGGTTTTAGAAATCCTAATCCAATAAATGACACCCCCGACCCAGATTACTACAAGCAACATGATCAAGAGACTTACAAATTCTTGCATAAGAAGGATCATTGTACTTTCTTAAAGACCTAAATATCATACTTGAAAATGAGTTTTCATACTTTTTTTAATTAAATAAATTATATAGACACTAGGTAAACTTTTACAAGTACAACATGGCAAATTGTAGAGAATTTTGCTGGTCAAGGGACTATTGAATGGTTGAGTTGGTGATATTTTGTTCAAAATATCGTGACTAACAAAAAAAAAAGGAAATTTCCACAAAAGCCCGACTTTAGAAAACCCTTGAAAGACAACCCTAACACAAAACACTCATCGCCACTCTTTTTCTCATCCACAACCTCTGTTGACCCCCAAAAATGTGACGCTGACGTGGACAATAGATGCCGGCCCACTCACACCAACCCAGGCAAATTTCGACACGTTTTGTTCAGAACAGTGGAATGAAGTGAGGAAAAAGGTAAACGCGGGAGATGCTTTACGATATGAGACACAAGTGTTCGAGCACTGGCGGGTGAGACAAATATGATTGCGCTAACAACAATTACCAATCAAAAGTCTATGACTATTCGCTAAAGATCAAGCTAATAAATATGGAACAAGCAAAATGATATATGAAGAATTTTTCCTCTGGAATGTGTATGTTAGAAAAGATGCTTACAAGGCTATTTTGTATTTCTTTTGTTTAGATTTTCCCCAAAAAGCTCCCTTCTTATATTCAAAGATTTCATATTTATAGTGTTTTGGCCAACGTGGTGTCCGTTGCATCAGAACCACGTGGCCTCATCTCCTTGACTAAACCTTCCATCACCGTCTGTCATACAATAAATACACCTACAATGGGTCGTCGCCTTATATATTAGGCTGACACATCTGACATTTTTTATTACAAACTTTATATCAATCATTCCTAAAGATTCTCTATTAATCTTTTAAGAGACAACTTCAGCTTCAGGAGCTTCGGATCGGTCTTCTGTGTGAAGAGCTTCGTCGTCTTCTCTGGCCTTTTTAGGTCGCACTTTGGCTTAACAGGAGGTGCTTCGGAGTTACGTGCTGCGGCCATTTAGGCAGTGCGTCAGTACAATAGCTTCAACCATTCATTTGATCTCTTAAAATTTGACAAATTGACTCTTTGCTAACTTTTATTTCCACGTGGGTTGCTACGTGGCGTTTTGACTTTGGCGGCGAAGCGTAACAACCTCCTACAAGAGTTGTTGACGGCTGACTGTAAGCAAATCGATGGCGAGAAGAGCGACCAAGGAAATAACAATAATTTTTTCTTGAAATGTTGTGCTCTTCCAAAATTGTTTTAAATTTTCTTCAGTTCTGTTAATTTCTGGTTTGAGAAAACACATTCGTGAGTCAATTATGTGTTCGTTTTTGGTTTGGAAAAACACATTTGTTAATTTTTGGTTTGGAAAAACACATTACAACATGAATTTTACGCTGTACATTATGAATTAATATTCCTTGCAATAAAGTATTTACAAGTCTGTGATTTATGTTTGATTTGGTTTAGTCTCTGATTTTTAATTGTTTTTCAATGAATTTTGTGTATCGGACTATGTGGCTGCCATCTTGATGTTAATGTATTCTTTACTAGGTGTTGGTGGCTATAACAGTACATATGAAACCGAATTGCAATTTAACTTGGAAATGTTAAATGTTTGGTACCAACCATTTCCACAATGGTTCCATTTCAGCAGGGGCGGACGCAGACGAAAAATGTTAGGGGGGCACAATTACAATTTGAAAAAGTGATGAAAAAAGGAACGTGAGAGATATCTTATTACAATTGTTCTCTACGTGTTCTCATATTTTGATAACGTTCCATAATTACATCATTTTCAATCTTGTCAAATACATCTTTTTCAATAAATGCAATCAAACTATCATTCAACCATTGAACTCCAATACGATTGCGTAGACGATTTTTGACAAAAGTCATC
>CAIGRB010108862.1:15169-30777 GCA_903798255.1 Fraxinus quadrangulata
ATAAGTTATCAAAAATCCCTAAATCCAAACCCTAATCAGAAATCCCTAAATATCTATATCAAAAATCCCTAAATCACAAAATACTAAATTAGAAGTTCAAGAACAATTAATGGCAGGCAACATAATAAGAATGGAATTTGGAAAGTGAAGAACTAACCTTCAAAAGGCCAGAACCCGGACTGCAGCGGCCGACGGATGCGTGGGTGGGTCACGGACTCACGGTCACAGTCACGGACAGACGGACTCACGGTGCACGCAGCCAGCAACACTCCTAGTCTCCAACGTCAGCTGATGCAAAGCACAGAAGGGAGCTGCGGAGAGGAGAGGAGAAAAATTAAAATGTTGAGTTCGTTGTGGGGAGAGCCGGAGAGGAGAGGTAGAAGAAATGGAACTTACCTGTGTTACCGCGGCTGTGCTTATGCTCTGCAACTGTGCTTTTGCTTCTGCGCGGCCTGCGCCTGTGCGGCTGTGTATGGGAAGAGAGTGGGAGACTGGGAGCTGCAGTCCTGCGGAGATGGGAAGGGTCGACCGTCGACGGGAGTGCGCCGATGGCTGTGCGGGGCGAACGTGGGGGTGGGAGAGAGAGAAATTGACAATGGAATGACCGAATGGGATGCGAGCGGAGCAGACCCAGACTGTGTTGTTTGGATTTTTTGCATTATTTAAAAAAATAATAATAATAAAGAAAATAATTCAAAATCTAGGGGCACGTGCCCCCAGGTCCACCCCCCGTCCGCCCCTGCATTTCAGTAAATAATGTCTGCAACTTCCAATTCTGCTTCCACGTCAGTTTCTCTGTACAAGATGAAGAGAAACGTATTCAGACCGAAAATCAAAGATTTCACAGCAAAAGGAAGAAAATATTTTTTACCAGTGCTGCCGTCGTCGCCTTCAATTTTACCGGCGTCCATATGGGACATGTTTAGTGCTTCTCCTTCAATTTGGTCTTTGTACAATATGAAGAAGATGAACAAAAACTTAGGTATTGAACGAAGAAGATTTCACAAACGGGAAAAAAAAAAGAAAAATTGACCAGTGATGCCGTCGCCGCTTTCAATTTCTCCGGCATCCATATTGGAAATGGTGAACAAAGACTCTGGTATTCCTTCCATTTGGGTTGGTGGTGCTCCGCGTCGATGTTTCTCACGGTGGAAAATATGGAGAAGATAAAGAGGGTTTTCATGGGATTTTTTTGATTTAGCGTCAAAGTATTGCCAACTCAGCCATTCGGTAGTCTTATGTAATGGCTGATGTAACTTATTTCATTTTGACATACCGAATTTTACCAAGAAGTTAAGTGGTACAGTTAAAAATTTCTTGCATCCTCATCCAAGCAAGTTTATAAAAAAATTGTTAGTCAACCATTCAACACAAATCACATCAATAATGCTAAATGTACATTCTTTGCTTTACATTATTTTTGACATTCCTCTTGTTTTCAAAAAAAATGTGGGCGGAAACAATGTTTTTTTTTTTTAAACTGTCCAATTGTGTGTTACCATGTGACACAATATAAACAATGATATAAAATATGATGCTTTACATTATTTTTGACATTCCCCTTGTATACAAAAAATTGTGGGCGGAAATTTTTTTTTTAAAAAAACTGTCTAACAGTGTGTTACCACGTGACATAATATAAACAATGATATAAAAAATGATGTACATATAGCATAAGTGTCACATAGGTACAATTGTAAAACCAATTGCGATGTACAGTCATTGACCAAGTCAATGACCACCCAATCCAATTAACTAGACCAAATCGATTACTAGTCCACTTATTATTTTTCCGGTCGAATAGTGAAAAAATATTACTAAGATAATAGTTATCTATCAAATTGAACGTTTAAACCCAACTACAGTTAGAGGTGTATAATGCGAGATTAAAATAATCAATAAAAAGTAACAAGTTACTTATTTAGCCCTTGTTTGTTCTTCATTATTTTCAAAATACATTTTTCTCTCTTCTTTTCAACTACACATTCTTCAATAAAATAATATTACACGTAAATTCAAAAAAAATTTATTTTTCAACTACACATTCTCCATCAATCTACTATTACAAAATCTATTTTTAAGAAAAATTGGGCTCAAACATACTCTTATTGTTTCTAAACAATTTAGTTTAATGTCAAATTAAATCAGAAGTATCAATCATGTAATATAGATCAAAAGTGGAAAAGTAAATGACATTAACTTTGGTAACGAAGGAAAACTCCTTGAAGAACTCTTCACATTGATCAAAAACCTCCTGCCAATCCTCGTCAAAAGATTCACTGGAAAAGATTACTTACAGTTGGTTCTGACACAACTAAACCTTAGTAGACTTTGACAATCCAATTTGTAAATTACCGAAAAACCTCTTCTACAAGGCCCGAGCCTAAATTTTTTGGCCGAGTACGGGCCAAAAAAAGTCCGAACCATTTTTACTCGAACCGAGCCCGAGTCTAGAGTTTTGACTCGTGAGCTAGCTCAACTTGGCTCATCGACATCCCTAAGCAGACGCCAGGTAACTACCATCACTTTATTATTGAAATGTTCAACATTAGTGGCAGATGATTTAAATGTTTTAATATTATTATGTAAGTTAATAATTGAACAATAATATATACTTGCTTCCTAAATATGAGTTTGGAGTTAAAAAAAAATGAAAAGGAAACAAAATGAAGTAACATTAATTCAGAGTCAAGCATAATATACTGCTAAGTACTTCAATTGGAACAAAAGAATAGAGAGTGAAAAACAATGAAAAATTTGTTGATTCGGGAACTACAGAATATGAATGACAATGACAACGTGAACAAATAAAATGAGAATGAATAAGTGATCCAACCTGCGAATGTGAATGAATCGAATGAGACTAAGGAAGTGACTGAACATGTCAATGTATATTAGTCAAATGAAAATGAAAAACATGATGTTCAATATGAAAATTTAAATCAACCGTCTTGCTTTTCTTTGAATTTTGATGATCCAAAAGTTGTTAAAATATTGTTCAGAATACGAGGTATTATTTAGTTGAGATAGGTCCAAAAATAGCTGATGACATCTTGTTTTCAAAGATAACACAAATAGACATTTTGATTCATCACAATATAAGCAGTTACAATCAAAGGTAGATAATTGATAGAAGCTGGCTAGTGTATCCAATTTCCTTGGATAGAATCTTTTTGCTTTCGCTACAGGTTGTTTAAGTCGTAAAAAATGATGAATAAAATTTACCAATTTAGTAATCACGGATCTGCATTGGTGTCTTAATATGCATGAAGCAAATGAGGAGCATATATGATGCATGACTAGTTGGATTGTATAGAAAAACAACTACAAGTGGCTTACGTGCTACGACGCTAGCACAACACGAGTTATTGATAATAAAGTATGGCGTCAATCTCATTTTTTGTCCAACATACATAAAATTGCTTATTTTCGTATGAACATGCTTGAAATGTTATGAAATAATAACATGTTGATTGGGCATGTATTTAATTTATTGATTACACGTTAAGAACGTCATGTCTAGTATGAGTATAGTGGTAGATTTTTTTTTTTATTCTTCTACACTAATGCGTGAAATCAAAATCATTATTAATGTCGTCAAATGCTTGTTATGTGTGAGGATCATGAGCATATCAATTTTTTTTATCACTAGTCATTTGAAAGTTTAATTTAGGACTTGCCTTGTGATAATGGTTTACTTGTTTGTGCTAATATTTAACCATTTTGCGCATTGATGTATTGCATCTAAAACTAAACACAAAGGAAAAAATGGGGTGGTGACAATTATGATGATCAGTACTGTAAGATTCAATAGGTCTCGGATGAGCAAGAGGTTTTACAAATCGTAATCCAATAAATCTCCCCTCCCCAGGTTACTACAGGTCAAAATCTGCACGATTAAGAGACTTAAAATCTTAACGTAAGAAAAATCTTTGTATTTTTTAATTAAAGAAATTATAGAGACACGAGGTGACTTAACTTTTTCAAACACACTATCGCATTTTAAAATTATTGTTTCCCACAAGATTCCCTGAATAAGCTAAAAGGTAAATTATAAATATAAACATATTTCATTATGACATAATAAACATACTTCATTATTCAATTGTCTCAATAGAAGATAAAGAGAATATATTGGCTTTTGAGTCACAAATAATTTGTCAGATATTGTTCTATGATTCTATCCACAGTAGAATTCTTACAATGCTTATAATATGCATTTAATTTATGTATTGAACATATCTTATTCATTTCAGGAACATGTAGTACATTTGTTAAAGTAACATTTTTTGTGGAAGGGAAGATAATCTCTACATTTCCTTTCCCAACCACTTTGGACCAGCCTTCGTTACCTATTTGAATCTCTTGATTTCTAGCTATTTCACAATAGATCTCGAATAAAGATTTACCATATGATACATGTGCAACTCATATCATGTATAGTTGCACATATATCATACCACCAACGAAGAACTTTTTTCTTGATTGCATTGATCTCGCTTACGGTGGCCATAATATTGTCTTCTTTGACGGAGTTCACTTTTCTTTCAGAGTTGTTTTGATATCAGTGTCTACATTCCTTTGCATAATGTTCAAATTTCCCACAACAAAGCAACCTCCCTTAGACTTCTTATTAAACTTGTTAAAGTTTTTAGAAGGTTTTTTCTTATTGGATTTATTTGAAGGTTCGGTCTTCTCCATGGTATTGGTCTTTAAAATGCCTTCATAAAAATTGTCATTCTTATCTCTCGTCATTGATTCTTCTTCAATTCGAAAATATTTTTACACTTATTCCAAAGAATAATCTTCAAAATTATACATTATTTTCTTCCAATATCCTTTCCAAGTCCCAAGAAATTTTGCAATGAATACTCTTACTTGGAAAAATTTTGAAATTTCAATTTTGAACTCCTTCAACTTGTTTAGAAGAACTTGTAACTCATGTAATTAGGGAACAAGGGAAATGTTATCAAGGAATTTGAAGTCGAAATACCTTGAAATTAGGAATTTCTTAGTACCTTCTTCTTCGACTTTGTACTTATTTGTCAAAGCATTCCATAGTTCTTTTGCTGATGATGTATTTGTTTAGAGATTGTATAATTGGTCGGATAGAGCATTACGAATATGACCAGGCATATGAGTTCATCCTCTCACATTTTTGTCTCTCCATTTTTACGGCCAAGTAGTATTAATTCTGGATCAAGAATGTAGAAGATCTTTTACGCCGTGAGAAGGAACTTCAACTTGTCTTGCCATCTTGTAAAATTTGTCCCATCAAATAGATCTAGACGAATTAGATCTTGATTCATCAATTTTATCGTCGCCATCGTAGTTTCATTCTCCATTGCAGACAATATTGTTTGAGATTGTTGAAAAAATGTTTCCACACAAAGGGGATGAAGAATAAAAAACAAGAACACCAGAATAATGACGAAAGCTTAAACATGATTATCGTTGTTCTCAAATAATTTTTGCCCCCTTTCAGATTGAATTTGATGCTTAAAGAGATATTGACAAATGGTTAGAAAGATTGATCAAGCCATGTAGTAGAAAAACACTTAACCACTTAATATTTTCTATCAAAACTTCAAGAACACTTTGAAAAAAATTTGAATATAAATGAAAGCATGTAAATTCTGTCTTTGGGAATGAAGATTTGATCACAAGTTGTTGAATTATATCATGACGTGATAATCTATCATGCATTTATAGATTTCAATCAACACCCATGAAATAGTGCCAAAAAACCATGCAAAGTTGTAAATTTTTCACCAAAGGCCACTAAGAATTCAAACAAAAACCAACCTTAACGGCTATTTTTTTAGTTCTATGCGACCGCATAGGTTTATTCTATGCGGTCGCATTGATTAATCACTTGCAGGGCATATAAACCTTGCACGTTTATATGCGACGGTACATAGGCCAAATTTCTGGCCTCCAAATCCTTTTCCAAAGCCTATTTTATTGATTTTGAACAACAATTTCAATAGAAGATAGTTTACCAAACAGTGAGTGCAAGAGCTATCATGCTTTCCATTTACTTTGAGAGAGATATATATATCTTATCTAAGATTTATTTATCAAGTAAAAGTGAAAACCCTACATGATTAAACTTTCTTAATGTCGAATGGCATATATGTGATGCATCAAATCCACCGCATTATATATTTATTAATTTGGTTTGATAATCAAGTTTATTGGATATTCGGAAACCATATCAATATATCATGAGAGATATTGATGAGGGTTCGTATCAAGGTAATTTCCTTTCTTTAGTTGTATTGTAGATGTTCTCATATTTTACATGGGAAGTAACTTTGTATCTACTCACTTTATGTACTTTTTCAATTTCATATTCTATTAATAAACCTTAATTTTCATGCTTAATGTTAACGGATGAAATCTGATAAGTATAGTTTCTATACTTATTCGAGGCCCTAAATCACGATATTTTATTGTCTTTTGGATAAAATTTAACCTAATTTATGTTATATTGTATTTTGTAGGTAAAATTTTATGTTAAATGAAGAATTGGAGAAAAAATGCAAAAGTGGCAAAAAATAGCAAAATTCAAAGATGAAACTTTAGAGTGAAATAATACATTAAATGAGTTGGAGTTAAATGGGCTTCGATGGACTTATATTGAAAATTTTAATTGGTCATCTATGTGGCTGAGCACATAAGCGTGCAAGAAAAAAGGAGAAAACAGAAAAGAAAAGCACAGGAAAAAAAGAAGTCGACGGTTGCGAAGGGTGATTATATACACACAGAAAAAATACACAGAGAGAGGAGAGAAGGGAGAGAAAAAGGGCCAGAAAAGGAAGAAAAAAGAAGAAATAGGAGAGAGAAAAAAGGAGACGGCTACGAGCAGAAAGAGAAGAGAAAAAAAGAGAAGAGAAAGACGGACACGAGAAATTTCACATTTCGTCAATTTTTGGTAATGTCATTCCACTTTTGCGTGTTTACAATATGAATAACTAATTTTTATATTAGGGAAAATAATGTAGTCGACTTGTGATATTTTATTTTTTTTATTTAATATTTATGTGGTTTATTTTTATATATGTTTGTTTTACTATAAATTTCATGCATTGAATTACTAGATCACTAATTTGATGATTATGTGAGTCTCTTACAAATCGAGAGGTGAGCTTGAGATTTAGATCATATAGTAAAATTCGATAAATTACTATAACGTGTAGAGATACATATACTAATTATTGCAGTCATAATATGAATTATTAGAACTAGTGTTTTGTTTAACTAAAATTAATTCACATAGAGATATGAACTTTAATTAGTTAAATAGACTCAATGAGAACTCGAGATGAGTAAATTGAATACAATAGAAGAATTCGATCGAATACTACAGTAGCTTATGAATCTTGAATTAAGAATTAAGGTGATCAATAGATGAAATTGTTATGCTCTAATATTCATCACATATTTAAATCTTGAATCATCCATTGTTTACAATCTTTTTATATTTTCATTTAGTTAAAAGTAGTTAGAAAACATAATCACAACCATCATAATTATTTACTTACTTTTATCAAATAGGAGTTAGAAAAAATTTTGATTAAGTCCTGAAGTATAGTCTTTGTGAGAACAATATTTGGATTCAAAGGTCCACTACACTACTTGTTACGATATCGTACACTTCCGATATAAAAAACACTACAAGATTTCACATCGAACAAAGATGAAAATATAAACCAATTTATAGAAGTTTGAGTTACTCCTCTTAACAAGGTTGACCTTTTAAGATGGAATCATAAATCTTAACATGGTATCAGAGCCCATTAAATTTTAATAAGTAATTTGATTCGATAAAAACTCAAAAAGTGAGTATACGAATTTCAAGATTAATTACTCAAATGAGCCACCATCTTGCGATAGCATATTAAGGGATGAAATTCAACATCGAATAAAAATGAAAATATAGATCAATTTATAAAAAGTTGAATTACTCTTCTTAACAAGATTGATATTTTAAGATAGAACTTCAAATCTTAATATTTAACATGCCAAATAATTGGATTTTGAAAATAAATATCTCTTTCCGAAATTCTTAGAAGGATTGCAGTGTCATTTTCATAAATGAATTTGTCTAATATGACTTGTATTTGATTTGTGTTTTTTGTAGCTAAGAGAGGGTTGGTGTGATCAACTCTGTACTCGACAAGAGCTAACAGAAACTTCCTTTTATTTGCTAGTTCCACTTGTAAAACCACTATATCTTTCACCTTTGCCAGCAACCCCTCCAAATCCACTATGTCGTAGCTCGAATAAATCCAATTATCTTTCATACCTTTGCTGGTATACCACCTGAAAACAACTGACCATGATTTTGCCCGAAGTTGTTTAAGAGATTAATGCTATTTAGTACCGCACCACTACAGTTACAACTCCGATCTAGGTGACACTAAATATCATTAAATGAAATGTAGAATTAAATGAATAACTTAATTTCACTTTTAATTAAACATATCACATAGTGTCACATAGATTGGTGCTAGATAACATCATTCTTTTAAGATATCTTGGAGCTCGTACTTGAATTGATCAAGGCATTGGCCAATAATTTGAGCCTCTCCTCCACATCCATCTACAACCGTTCTTTAGTATCCTACGAACTCCCTGAAGATCCAGAACCCACTGTAACATCAAGGTTATCCTCCGAAGCTCCTTTCTCTTGACCTGAAGTAAAATATGACATTAATCATATGACTTAATCTTGTTACAGTTTTGTCTAGTTTATCGTATCAACATATTTTACACATTATAATTCGAGCAGCCTATAACTTCATCCAAACAAACTTCAAGTCCTTTCTATTCTTTCCATATAGTGATGTCGTTGCATACATTGTCTTTTAATTTCAAAAATAATTCCTAACACGCATCGCACGCGCGCACACATTTTTTCTCTCTCCCTCCCTCTTTTTCAAATTTTATGTGCAAATATTTTTCATTAAGCTTTTTAAATGACAACTGCAACGAGCTTTAGTCAATTGACTATAGGGCGCTAGGTTTTAAGATACCCAACAAGCTTAATTATTCAAGTCATAAAAGCTACGAAAAAAAATATAAGATATATATCACAATTCTTCTATTAACAAATCACTCAATTCTATTGAAGATTTATATTTTTTGTTTATGGGGAATATACTAAAGTTTAGATCAATTCATCTTCAAGATCGCCTCACAATATCAATGACCGTCATTATAAATCTCAAACGCGAGGTTAAAAATATATATGCGAACTAGGTCACTAACAAAAGAATCTTTATTTTAACAAATCATTCTCTTTAAGCTCTAATTAACACTTTATACACGTCATTCACCAAATATCTAGTGATATCGACCTACCCTCTTGAGGAGTAGCCAAGTTCAATAGTAATCAGGTTTTGCTTACTACCATTTAGAAGTGATTATAAAAATAAAATCTTTAAAAGAATAGTCAATCTTTTCAATAGTAATCAGGTTTTGCTTACTACCATTTAGAAGTGATTATAAAAATAAAATCTTTAAAAGAATAGTCAATCTTTCGATATTTTCTTAAAGATTTTGTCACTTTGACAAAAGAAATTTAATAAATACAGTGACATAATTTGAGATGACAGAAGATGATTTGATGTAAAAGTTGATTGTGTTTAAAATAATCTAATATATAATGACATATGATATTATATCAAGGATTATGTTAAATAACTTACTCTTTAAAGACCAAAATTTTGACTTCTTGATTGAAATTCTCTCTCTTGAGATAAAGTTCATTGTATGCAACCTCTTAGAATGATTGGACAGGGAAAGTAAAGACAACTGATGGGGCCGCAGCCGAACAATTTTGATTTGGTTTGTGTGCTTGAACTGACTGAATTATAATAATACATATACGTGAATAAATAAGAAAGATAAAGGGTTAAACCCCAATTTTGAGAGTCCCTCACCGTCTTGTCCCTAGAGTATTGTGGAGGAAGTAAATCGTGGGATGTGCCTCAACAGGTCAGGGTACAAGAACTGTCATATTGGTGCCCACAAAGAGTCACGCGGGATGTGCCTCAGCAGGTCAGGATACAAGAGCTGTCATACTGTTGCCCATAAAGAGTCAAATTTCAAACCTTGTAAAAGGCAGGAATCGAACCCTCACACTGCGGCTGTCAGCTTAACACAGAGACTACCTCACTCTTAAATTCTGAATTATAATAAACAGATGTGAAAAAATATGAAAGATAAAAACAACCACAAGGCAAAAACTTGAAAATTATGATTATGAAACATGAAAACGAGAGAACTTACTATATTTTATATACACAAAACATCGTAGAAATGTTAACTATGAAGAGATAATTTTAGTAATGCGTTTTCAAGACTATTGAACTCTTATCATTTGATAATTTTAAGCTTATAAAAGTTAAAGCATGAAATTAAGTCAATTTTAAGTTTAAGCTCGTAATTATGATTTAATTAAAAAAGTTGACAATAACCTAAGCTCTTATTTGATCCTCATTATTTTTAAAATACATTTTTCTCTCTTATTTTTTCAATAAAATAGTATTACACACAAATTCAAAAAAAAAATCTTATTTTTTAATCACATATTTTCCATCAAGATACAATTTCAAAATAAATTTTGGACAAAAAATGAGGCTCAAACAAATTCTAAGTCAAAATTCACAATTAATTTTAATCACATTTTACGAGATCCACAACTTGGCCCGTGCCATATCGAACAATGTGGATGTGGAAACTTGTGTAATTAGAACCTAATAGGATCTATGAGACTGTGTCCCATCCATTTTCACAAAATTGGGTTCCCTTTAGGGTCCGACCAAACGCCAAACTTGCACCTTATAAACCAACATTTTCCACAAATTTCTTTATGTGGAACAAATGTAAACAATTTTGATCAAATTCACACCATTTTAGGTTTCAAGTGGATGACTTTGAATCCAGATGTTTTATTTAGTACTTTATATTTTTTTACAAATAAATATATCATGTTATTCATCTCGTGGAGTAAAACATAAATATGCTTGATACCGTTAATTTCGAAGTTCAAACCCCACATAAGTTTAAGTTCAAAGTTATCAAAAACAAAAATTATTTCCAACACCCACATGGTCAGGTGTCTAAGACATCAAAATAAGTTCTGACATTAAGTTTGACAGTTTTTTTTTTTTTTACAGTGTGTCAGGTGACTCACGTTTTTACTCTTGATCTCAACAACACTTAAAATAATTCATGTCATAAATTTCATGAAAGGATAATTTTTAGAATGTTTTTTAAAGACTATAGTACTCTAATCATTTGTCAATTTTAAGCTTACAGAAGTTAAAGCATGCAATTAAAAGCGTTTTTGACACCCATTAATTTTTAAAAAAAATTATTTCTTAATTATAATCACACATTCAAGAGCGTGCTAGATCCACCACGAAAAAATTAATTAAAATTTATGAAAAATAATTATGTGTGTGTGTGTTATTATAAAATCTTTATTAAAATGCGGTGTAGATCATTTGAGAGATGTGGCACATTTCCACCATGAGATACCAGGGTTCAATTCCCTTCAACAAAGTTCTCTTTTTAAATTTTTAAACACGATAAATAATAACTAAATACTAATTAATAATTGTGCTAATGAACAACAAAAAGAGGTGTAACTCATATGGTAGAAGGGTCATTGTGTGCATTAGAGGTATGGGGTTCAATTATTTGCTTTTCCACTTTTTGTTTAATTTTTCAATACAATAAATAATAATTAAACAATTATATATTATTAGTTTTTGTTTCAAAATAATTTATTTAAAAAATTTATCGACTCAAATTACTACTATATGATATATATATTTTTATTGTTATGTTTTATTAATTTATTTTATAAAATTAAATTTGGACAATCTACGCATTGTTCTTTATTCTTTTAAAAGTTCAAAAAATTCTTTTTATTTGAGGTCAAAAATAGTTTTAGTTTTAAAAAATCATTGTTTTCAAAATGTTGCAAAACTTTCGCCTAAACTCGAAGTTTATTTTTACCATTTAATCATGCTTTACGTATAAACGATTTCGTTTGAGTTCGTAAAAAATTTGATCGTACATGTATGATTGAAAAATATTTTTTTTTCTTATTATTTTATATTGTATTGATTATATTTTCAAATGTATATGAATTGTTCACGTTTTAGTGCATTTATATATTGATTGAAATTTTTTTAACATTATTTAATTAAATATTAATAAACAATCTTATTATTGCAGCCATCAGCAACCACCCTGACTGACTTAATATCCTGAATTCGCTACTGCACACATTCTCCAGATAAAATAATATTACACACAAATCTAAAAATTTTATTACTTTTCAAGTACACATTCTTTCATCAATCACTTTTTCAAAATTTATAATTTCCAAAAAATGAGTGTCAAACACATGCTAAGTGAATTTTATGTTTAACTGCAACTTAAAAAGCCTTGTTTGGTTTTAGCTAAAAAAATTAGAAACTATTTGGTTTGGATTAAAATCCAATTAAATCTCAAGTGAAAGTCAACATTTTATTTCAACCACACATTTCATCACATTTCATCAAAATTTACTCAAAATCTAATTTTAATTTCTACCAAACATGATCTTAATAAAAATTACACATTTAGTAGAGCTCACAACTTTCATCAACTTTTCAATCACATATTTTATCAACTTTTATCCAAATCTACTAAAATCTAATTTTTAGCTTAAACTAAACATGAAATAGTCAGGATACGACGCATCAAAAAGCCGCCATAAAATTGCAATTACTTGTCAAAGTTTATGAATACGTGTTCAGAGTTTCATAAGTACAAAAACAATAAAGAAATGTTTCTACATTGTTCTCAAATAATTCTCTATAGAATAATGCAGCCGCCGAGATGGAAGGGGGAGGAAAAAATTCTTTATAAATATTGGAGTTCATGCTTATATTTTAGCAACAAATTTAACACACTCTTATAGCAACAAATTAAGCACATTCCTCAAGACAAAGAAAATGGCTTCAGTGGGAGTTCATATTGGCCATGCAGCGAGCAACCAGCCGAAGGAAATTGTTCGGCCTGTGAACCACTTTACTCCAAGCATGTGGGGTGATTTTTTCATTTCATATACTTTGGACAATCAGGTATGCTTGTTACTACTTTCTCTTCATCATTAACCATTATTTTGTCCAACTTTGTCGTCTAAAAGTTTAAACTACCACAAACTAGACAAATTTATACATTAAAATTTGGGTCTTTAACGCCCCCCACGAGCTTAATGTGCAGTACAATTTTCATAAACAGAGAGCAATTTCAAAACTTTGTATTCTACATGCATGAACATTAATAATTACTGATATTGAAAAGAAAAACTCGAAAGCCATATACATCAAGCTTACTAATTATAAATTGCTTGCTTGTTGTGCAGGTATGGGGAATGCTTGCTCAAGAGGTTGAACTACTGAAGGAAGAAGTGAGGAAAATGCTAATATTTTCTACAGAAACTAAAATAAAGGAAAAAATGGTACTGATTGACACACTCGAGCGTCTAGGTGTTTCATATCACTTTGAAAAAGAGATTGAAGAGCACCTCGAACAAATGTTCAATCTCATTTCTATGTCTGGAGATTACAATGACGATGATCTATGTACTGTTTCGTTATATTTTCGATTGTTCAGACAACACGGTTATAAAATGCCTTGTAGTAAGTTCTCTATCAAATTTACGATTTTCTACATTATAATCACCCCTAATTCATAAAGATGTCGTAGTACAAATATATTAGAGATACATATACTAAATTACTCTATCTAAAAGTTTGATCTGTTAGAGTAGCGACACATTTATATTGAGTTTTAATCTTAAACACGAAATATACACAAAAATATATTCAATTAGGATGATCAATACTTAGATCAATCGTAGGAAGGGTTAAACCTAAAGGACGTGGGATGTCGGAAAATTTTCTTACCTTGCGGAGAAGACTAGATCTTAGCTTCTTCGTCAACTAATTCTTTCAAAGTTTTGAGTCAAACAATTTCACAATATCTTTGTAGTCTCCAGCATAAGAACACAAGTATAATCAAGTCATTTGATCATAAACAGGTGTATTTGAAAATTTCAAGGATAAAAATAATAGATTCAAAGAAACTCTCAAAGGGGATGTGGAGGGCATGTTAAATCTTTATGAAGCATCACACTTGAGGATGCACGGAGAGGACATTTTGGAAGAGGCTTTGGTCTTCACATCTACTCATCTCAAGTTAATGGCACCACAAATGGACTCTCTTCTCCAAGAAAAAATAAATAAAGCCCTCGAGCTACCGCTGCATAAACGCTTGATGAGACTAGAAGCACCTCATTATATTTCCATGTATGAAAAGGAGGAATCAAAGAATGATCTATTTGTGAAGTTTTCCAAATTAGATTACAATTTTGTGCAGATGTTGCACAAGAAGGAGCTTTCTGAACTTTCAAGGTAAGAATGTATTAATTTTTCTTCCCTTTGTTCTGGTGGGGTATTTGGGAATACTAGTACGTTCTAAACTCTTTGCATTTTCATTTTTACAATGTTATTGCAGGTGGTGGAAGGACCTCGACCTTTTGTCCAAATATCCATATGCTAGAGATAGAGTCGTTGAATGTCATTTCTGGGGTTTAGCCATTTATTTTGAGCCTCAATATTCTCTAGGCCGAATATTTGTAGCTAAAGTTTTATCACTGCTTTCAATCGTGGATGACACATACGATAGTTATGGCATACTTGAAGAGCTAGAAATTTTTACCAAAGCAATACAAAGGTACACACATCCACACCGATATATACACAATTATAGTTCTTGATCAATCTTTATATAAAATCACGTTTTCTTAGGTGGGATATTACTGAGATGAATAAGCTGCCGGATTACATGAAACGTTGTTATCAAGTTATCTTGGACGAATACAGTGGTTTTAATGATCTACTCAGCAAAGAAGGGAGATCCTATGCAGCTGATCACACCAAAGAAAGAGTATTATCTTCTTTCCCTTAAATACATATAGCATTTATTGAACCATCTCATATAACATTTGATAGATGAAAAAGAGACACGTTTGTTTATTTGAGTTTAGTTTTCAATTGCCACCTCTTTATTAGGCCCAATACCTGCACAAATTTTTCATAATTAGGTAACAACGAGATTTAAATAAAAACAATTGTATGTTATACACAATGCTTTTTGAAGGACTTGATATAAAAGTTGAAGGATTTATATAATGTGGTTGAATATTATGTTTGGTATGATGAATTGGACAAAATTGTACAAGATTAAAGTCATGTGAACAATGTCATCTTTCACTTCATATCAAACATTATTGGAATTCAAGTGATGCATCAGCTGGAACAATCGAGAAGAGCTGAAGAGTGGTCCCAAAGGCAGCAGAACAGAATGATGCAGAGGCACATGATGAAAGATTCCATTCGGTTATTCTGTTGAAATGTGAATTGAAGTATGCAATAGTCTTTTGACACTTGTATAGGTTTGTTAGGATTTAGTGTATATATATATGTAATCTGATCTCACTTTATGTAATTAAGAAATCATCAGGAAGTTTTCAA
>CAIGRB010108862.1:30899-53017 GCA_903798255.1 Fraxinus quadrangulata
GTGATTATAATTTGTTTGTACTTATGTCTTTCTACTTTTATGTTAAATCTTGGTTTAGTTTAAACAAATGGTGAGGAGTTATGGCACCGAGGCCAGGTGGTTCTTTGGAGAGCAAATGCCAACATTCACTGAGTACTTAAGCAATGGACTATTTACCAGTAGTTACTGCTTAATGTCTGCAGCAGCCCTCATGGGGGTGAAATCTGCTACAAAAGAAACATATGATTGGCATTCGGCCAATCCTAAGATTCTAACAGCTGCCTGTTCCATGGGTCGACTACGCAATGATGTGGCGAGCTGTGAAGTATGAACTTTTAACCAAAAGTTCAGAATAAAGTACACACAAAACAGACTCTCTAACTTTGTCTAATCTTTTCACTTGCAGCGTGAAAACAAACGGGAAAATGATATCCTAGCTATTGAGTGCTACACGAAAGAGCACGGGGTGTCAAAACAAGAGGCATTGGATAAATTTCTTGAAATATCGGAGAATGCATGGAGAGACGTGAATGAAGAACTGCTTAGGACCGACGTCCCAAGGAAGATTCTTGTACGAATTCTCAACATTGCACGCATTACTGATTCGAGTTACCTGAACAACATAGATGGTTACACTTCTCCGGAGCAATCTATGAAGCGTCAAATGTTTATAACAGTTGTGGATCCCCTTATCATATGATATGGAGGCATACCTACAAAGCAGCTAAAATGATGAAGCATGATCGCTGTGTAATGTAATAAGTTCTCTTCTTGTAGAAGAGTGCAATGCGATAATAAAACTATTGTCAAATGTCTAGTGAGTGTGGGGGTCCTATTTTTATGCATAATGTGTTAATGTGTACTCGATCAATATTTAATATTGCTGTTCATGTGGTGCTTATCCAAATGCTTTTAAGTGATTTTTCACATGGGCCGATAAAATGCAAAGTTGCATTAGTAACGCTTGTGAATCTGACCTTACATTCTTGTATGTAAATTGTCACTTAATTACAGAAGTGACCTTGACCTATCCTATCACTCAAGGTGTAGCCTATCAACTTCGACATTCATCAAGCACGTAGGGCTTTTTGGTCAATATTAGTTAACAGGTCATGCCAAGTCCATTTTCGTCAGATCAAAATTTAAACCATCCCACTTTCTTCTGCTTTTTGTTCACCAGACCCATCATCTTCAAATCAAAGTACAGTGGATGCCATTGGGTTTTTCTTCACACGCGCACATCAGAGAACTCCATCCATGGTAAATGTTTAGGTATGGTAACGGGATGGGTATGGGATGCGTCGAGCATTTTCACTCTCATCCCATCTGATATTTTTGTTACCTTACCCCCAACTTCATACCCATTTAAAGGGATGGGGCGGGTCCTCTGCGCCCATTTATTTTTTTCTTTTTATTTTTTATTTATTTTATTTATTTATTTTATGTTTTTACTTAGTAAATATTATTTTTTTTAAAACCAATTTGTTAGAAACAACTTATGTTCTCTTTAAAATTATGATGAATCTATTATTTTTGTTTGATAAAAAATTTATATTTAAAATTAACTTTAATTTAAAAATATGATAAATATATTATTTTTGTTTCATAAAAAACTTAAATTTAAAATTAACTTTAAACAGAACGGGTAGTGGGGAGGGGACTATGATTCTCGTACCCGTCCCGTACCCGCTTCGGGACAATGACCATCGCCCCGTTTACCCGATTAGGGGGATAATCCCCGCCCTGTTTGGGGCGGGACCCTACGAGTTTCAGGTTGAACGAGTTTTTTTACATCCCTATAAATGTTCAACATAGTGGCACACGTCAGGTAACTACCATCACTTTATTATTGAAATGTTCAACATTATTGGCAGATAATTGAAATGTTTCATTATTATTATTTAAGTTAATTATTGTGTTAGACGAATTGTTGTCAGACGAGCTTTCGAATAATGATGTTAAATCATTAGTATTCAATCGACATTGACCAAATGACTGAAATGAAATATCGACACCTCAAATGGAATAACTCAAACATATAACAAGTAACTTCTTGGATAGCTTTTGTACTTAGCCCACCTATTCATTACCTATTGACCTTTATTGGGCTTGGCCAATTGCTTAACCTAAACCTACCCTAATCGTTTGACAACAATTTGTCTAACACAATAATTAACTTAAATAATAATAATAATAAAACATTTCAATCATTTGCCAATAATGTTGAACATTTCAGTAATAAAATGATGGTAGTTACCTGGTGTATGCCACTATGTTGAATATTTATAGGGATGTCAAAAAAACTCGTTCAACCTGAAACTCGTAAGGTCCCGCCCCAAACAAGGCGGGGATTATCCCCCTAATCTGGTAAACAGGATGAGGGTCATTGTCCCGAAGTGGGTGCGGGGTGGGGTACGAGAATCATGCTACTGTCTGCCTTTGCTTTCCTCTTTCTCTAGTTTTCCCTCAGCCTATGTGGCCGCAATAATACCTACCTTTTCTGTGAGTTTCTTGGTGGGTACTAAAAGCAACCGGAGTGGGTAAAGTTGTAGGTGATATTAGAGTTGATTCTTTGTGATGTCGATTGTTTTGGGATTAAACTAAGCTCGAAAACTCTTTGGTGTTCAATCTTCAGCATTACATCTGGTATCAGAGCGCGGTACAAGTTTTTGGATCCAAAATTGACCAAAAACTCTCCCAAAAATCGATTTTCCCAAATCGATTGAACTTACAATCTCGATTTCCAGCTAAATTAAGAAGCTTTTGGGCAAACGGAGGCCAAAATCGTACTGCGCAAGTGGATGAGCCACTGAGTGTGTGGTGTGTGAGTGTGACGGTGACGGCGGTCGGCGGTGGCAACTACACGTAGGCATTCTGGCTATGGCACGTGGCGGCGCGTTGGGTAGAATTTGGAGAAGCTTTCTTCAAACAGTTTTCTCGTTTTATCATTCTAAACATACTGATACCTTTAATTTTGTATTTCAAGTTATACATTAAATTTTGGACGATTTTACCCCTGGACGCTCGATTTGCAATCTTTGTTCAAGTGTGTTGATACATTTGCTAATACTTTATGGCAAATAGTGGTGACCCTAGACCAGCAAATTCGCATCTCTTAATTTTATGGACCTTCGAATGTGGTCCGCTCTGATAAATTGGCTTATCCCGGTTAAATTTCGCGTCATCATGTGGAATGGCAATAGGATTAGGGTTATCGTGTGGAGTAACAATTTCTTGTACTAGAAACTATGAATTACTTACTCTTACGTGATTGAAGTATTTATTCTTGATAAAACCAGTTTATTATCTTTGTGATATACTGTGTGTGAAATTATTTGATTGACAAATCTCTTTATTGCACCGTTAATTCCATTAGAAAACATAGACTTTATCTGTTTGAACATTCTCTTGATCTAAGATCAGGTTCTTACAAAACCCTGAAAATTTAAAAAAGTGTATATTGTTTGCAATCTTAGGTTTACTTTGTGTGGCTTAATTATGATTCTATGCATTTTTTATTGATCCATAAAAGTGACAACTCACAATTTTGATTTGAGAATTTTTAATGAGAATGACGATTTTTCAATTTGACAACAAAAAATGAGAGGTATTTTGTTTCAACAAAAAGTTTCAAAGGTCATTGATGGCAATTGTTTTTGCTGATTTTTCAAAAGAACAAAAGAAGAAATCGATTAGCTTGTATACACTTCAATCATTTTACACTTGTCTGATACTGTTTTGAGAAAAGTGGTAAATTAAAAACCACTAAAGAACTTTAAAAAAATTGAAGGACTTGTATTTGCTTAAATCTACTTTGAACAATCTTTAATTACTTGAGAGCTTTTTTTTAGTTTAAAATAAGATCATTCAAAAGATCTTGATGACAATTTAGATATGTTAACCAAACTTATTCAAAATATTGTTAATTGTGTCTAAAACCTACAGGTCTATAATTTTGCTCAACTCTACTCCTGACACTTATAAGGAAGTTAAGAGTGCAATTAAGTACGGTAAAGACACTTCGACGATTGAAATTGTCTTTCTAACCTTCTTCTTCATTCCTTCATCAAGAAGACATTACTATTTGATTCATCATCCATTTTGAGAGGTTAACATATTACAAATTATTTAAATTTTTATCTTATAATTTATTACTTTTGAAATATTAAATACAACATGATCATATTTATTTGAAATTTTCGAAATTATTATTCATTGATTTGTTTGGTTTTTCATATCTTTTGGAATAAAGATACTAATATCTTCTACAGAAATGTTGTGAAGAATTCTATATTTATGAAGTATTGAGTTATTTATTTGTAAAGATGTTGTCATGTTGTAGTTGATAATTGATGATCACCATTAATATTTTAAATAATTTATTCCAACCAAACCTAATAAATGTTTTGAAAGATTGCATCTTTAATGATTCATTGTGCAAATTATTTGAAAAGAATTTTTTGTTATTTTGTATATGATGACCACACTTAATGTTATAAAGAATTTGTTCCAATCACACACATTAAATGCTTTCCGTCAGTTTCGACAGTTCAATTGTCGAATTCGATATTTAGAAACTGTCGGGATAGACTTTTCAACTGTCGTTTCACCTATTTGCTATTTTATAGATTTAAATATTCGAATGTCTCACTTTCATGCTACTAAATGACGACATATTGATTGTGAAGAATTTTCATCATTGCAATCTCTACTTTTCAGAAAATGCATTCGTTGTGGTAGATTTGACCATAACAGGACCTCATGTTCCAACCCCATTATAACACAACTCATGTAAAAAGGCCTTGATATCCGAAAGTGGTTGAAATTGTATTTTGCATGACCCAATTATGGCTTGTACATTTTGAAGTTACATTATCATTTTCGTGTAGCAATAAACTTACAGCAAAGTTCTTAATAGATAGATTACTTCATTACATGCCCGACCGAAAAAATCGCCGATAGTAATTTTTGAGAGAAAGAAAGTGAAAGTGGGAAGCATTATGGGTTAGAGTTTTAGTTCTTGGGGTTGGGGTCAGTGGCGGATCCAGGATTTTGAGCCAGCACGGACGGCCATTGACCGTCTATCGTTGACAGTAATAAAATATTAAAAGCTCTGTTTGATGCTCTCTTTTTTTTTTTTTTTTGCAAAAAAATGTATTTTGAAATAGTGATTAGATGGAGAATGTGTATTTAAAAATAATGAAATTTTTTGAATTTGTATGTATATTATTTTATTGAAAAATATTTTGTTTAAATTAAGAGAGAGATTTTAAAAAAAAAAGAATCAAACAAGGTCTAAAACTTAAATATAACAATTTTTTTGTTCAAATTAAACATAAAAAAAAAGAATCAAACAAAGTCTAAAACTTAAATATAACAATTATTTTGTTCAAATTAAACATATATAATTTTATTGTACAAATTAACAATATTCACCAAATAATATTGTAGTCAAGTTTTATATAATTCAAAGGAATAGTGTGGGTTCAAGTTTTTATAATTGCATTAAAACAGCTAAAATGTAATATATAGTATTTCAGTAATTTTAGTTCCAAATCTAATTGAGTGCCACAATGGTCAACCCTCAATTATCCAAAGGGGAGCTCACGGTTTGAATCCCACCCCATTCCATTGATTTTAGTGAAAATTGTAAAGTCAAAAAGTATTTCACAATAAAATTATTGGAAAGGGATTCGAACCCGGACATCACTCATGATTATGGGAGTTCTAGCCAACTAAGTTACAATAAATATTTGATAACAAAATGAATTATTAGTTATATATCCTAAAGCTTTTATTCATTGTTAACAAAAAAAAAAAAAAAAAAAAACTGTTCCGACGGATCAGCACGGGCGGCCGTCAGGGCTCGCCGGGTGCTGGGTCCGCCCCTGGTTGGGGTTGGGTTTAGAAATTGAGGTTGAGGTGCAGGTAGGGTGGGTTTGGCATGATGTTTATCTTTTTCTTTTTTTTTTTGTACTAACTTTTCATCTAGTCAAATAACAATTATTTAAAGACATTTAAGGTATTTAAATTTTTTAGAGAGGCAAAAAAGTTCAAAAATAAAATATTTGTCAAAATTAGAAAAATGTGACATTTTTGTAAATAATAACCCTTCAAGGCCATCTCACTTTCTTCTGCTTTTTGTTCGACGACTCGGAAACCGACCTACCATCTTCCACGTACAGTCCCACCTATAGATAACCATTCCAAGATTCCACGAGAATACGAGTTAATTTAATTACTCATCATCAACATTTGCATTCGAATATTTCATTCCCACTAAAAAATAAAAGGTTACTCACTAACTCACTTTTGAAAAAAGAATTACCCATTCATCACCCCTTCCAATTCCATCAATTCAATTAGGCAAAAATGTCCACTTGACTGATGAAAATCCTAGGTGGCCACTGACTCTATTAAAACTTGACACTTCGAAAAATCCTATATTGAAAAAGCAAAAATTTGTTGGTTAATCTGTACCTATTTTGACCCGTTGGATAATTTGCACCTTCGTCAACCTACTTTCTGGTTGAAATTTGTTCAGAAATCAGAAAAATATAATTTACAAAAGGTAAAATTTATAGCATCCTTCGATCCAAAATTTTCTTGGTTGTTCAAATAATCAGAGCCAAAGGGCTCCAACTACTATCAGACGAGGAACCAATTCACCAGATATATGGGCGCCCATGATTTCTTCAAGCCCTACAAGCAATTTTCCACCGACAAACACCGAAAAATTGGCTCTGGCAGTGGAGCATCATTCTTCCACCGCGACGATCTTTAACAATTCATTCATAACAGGAGCTTCGTTCTACTCATCCACATCGAATAGGGTAGGGTTGACGCCATGACCGTGAAGCAAAAGACCACATGGCACATGTAGCAACCTCTTCGGCCAAACACCGCCTCCGTATTTTTTGTCACCAGTTTTTTTCACAATTGCCTTGTCGTCATCAATTATTCTTCTATTTCTTGGTGTAGAATTGGTGGCACCTCCGCCTGTGGTGGTTGTTGAAGCTAGTCTATGTATGGGAGTGCCTTCTACAGGGTGAGTATTGGGTAAATACATGTGAATTTTGGGATGATTGTGGGTTTATATAAATTAACAAGAGGGCTCTGATGAACACGAAATTAGGGTTCATGTTAATTTGAGGGTTTTTTTCAATTTCGAATTTGATTTGAAAAGGTCTTGATTTGGGAAATAGATTCCAACTGTGGGGAAAGCTTAATATTGGAGGAAGATGAGTGGGGAAAAAAAAGGAACGATTCTAACCTTTTGAAGAGAAATCGGTTTGAATGTAATGTGATATTTTAACATGTTAAAGTTTTAACGGGGGCAGTGGCCACCTAATCCATCACGTGAATATTTTTGCGCCTAGTTGGATGGATGGATGGATGAAAAATTTTACTGTAGCAAATAAAATTTTAAATTAATATTAGACGAACATGGACTTAATTAACTCCGAGATGACATTGGATTTTTGTTCAACACCCGCACGTTAGAGACCTCCACCCACTGTAAATGTCCAAAAATGGTGGCAGACGCCAGGTGGTGGCGGAGTTTTCAAATCTCAGGCGGGATTTTCGAAGCCAAACAAACCCTCCAACCTGGCCCTCACATACCGTATATTCGGATCCCGTATAGACCGTCGGATCATAATCGAACGGATCGAATACACGGTCGTCTATAGAAACCCCGACGAACCCCGCTCACTACCATTTCCAACTCGAAAGTCGGATCTTACATGTTATCAAAAAGATGGCGTCTTTAGCCCTCACCTCTTCCCTAAACCACCGCTTCCAGCCACTCTCCGCCGCCAGACCCCGCCTTCATACTCCGAAATCTGTCCGCTTTGTTAAATCTGTCGTTAAAAATAGTAGTAATGACTCTTCGAATCCGCTTAACAACCCACAAAGAAGAGATCACATCCAACCCATTACTAAAAAACCCGCATTTTTACTTCCTTCACCGAAACGGGAGTCGATCGTGTCCGCCTCTGCCTCCGCGGCTTCCGCACCGGCACCACCGCAGCAGCCGTGGCAGGGGGCTGCTATACAGCCACTTTTAGCGTCAATAGCCACAGGAGTTATTCTGTGGCTTATTCCCGCACCTTCTGGGGTTTCACGCAATGCGTGGCAATTGTTGTCAATTTTCTTGGCCACCATAGTGGGGATAATAACTCAGCCGTTGCCTTTGGGAGCCGTGGCATTGATGGGTCTCGGCGCTTGTGTTTTGACGAAAACGCTTACATTTGCCGCTGCCTTTTCAGCATTTGGGGATCCCATTCCATGGTTAATTGCCTTGGCCTTCTTTTTTGCTCGTGGGTTTATTAAGACCGGATTGGGGAACAGAATTGCGTATCAATTTGTTTCTTTGTTTGGGTCATCGTCTTTAGGACTAGGCTACAGCTTAGTTTTCAGTGAAGCCCTATTGGCTCCGGCTATTCCCTCGGTTTCTGCAAGGGCTGGTGGCATTTTCTTGCCATTAGTGAAGTCATTGTGTGTCGCTTGTGGTAGTAATGCAGGTGATGGGACTGAGAATAAATTGGGGTCGTGGCTAATGTTGACCTGTTTCCAAACCTCAGTGATTTCGTCATCTATGTTTCTAACAGCCATGGCTGCGAATCCATTGGCCGCAAACTTGACTTTAAACACGATAAATCAGACTATAGGATGGATGGATTGGGCTAAGGCTGCAATTGTGCCAGGATTGGTGTCATTGATTGCAGTTCCATTGCTGTTGTATGTGATCTATCCACCCCAAGTGAAGAGTAGCCCTGATGCGCCTAAGCTTGCTAGGGAGAAATTGGAGAAGATGGGACCTATGTCGAAGAATGAGATAATAATGGCCGGAACCCTGCTTCTCACGGTATTAAAATCTGACTTTATGATACTTTGCCTGTTAAGACTCTGCTTCATTCAGATTTTTGTCTACTTCTGCATTTTAACTTTTTTTTTTTACCGTTCCATCCACTTTCTTTCGGTTTTGCTGCTAGCATCCTACTAAGATTAATGAATTATCAATAAATCCATACGTACCCCTGGCAGCATACAAAAAAAAGGCAACATATAGCATTGGGATTACGCGTAATATTATTTTATTAGAGAATATGAGGATGATAAGTAGGGAGAGAAAAATGAATTATAATTTTAATGGAGGTCAAACATGGGCTTAATAAATCAAGAGGAAATTAGATGGGAAGATCACTTTTAGAGAGAGAAATTGAAATGTGTTACGTTTACAGCACTTTTCATCTTCTAAATAATGTCCATTTTTAAAAAATTCTTGATGAATATACCCTTCTAACTTCAAGAGTGTTACCAAATTCTCCATCCTCATTTTTTCATATATTTCCATCCATCTAAACATTCTCGTCAAACTAGACAAAGTTGACGAGAATGTGTAGTGCATTTAGACACACACACACACACACACACTCTTCCTTTTTGCACGGTATTGAAACGTCTAGTCATTCTTGTCAAACTAGGCAAAGTTGATGAGAGTTTCTAGTCTATTTAGACACACTAGTCTTCCTTGTCAACTTTGCCTAAATTTGCTTGGATGACATTTTAATTAAAGGGCAATATAATTATTTTACATGACTGAATGGCCATATTTGATAAAACTTTGGAGGGAGACAAATTTCAAGTCAGCACTGTAAAAGTAAACTAGTTGGAAAAATGTCTCATTCATATGGCTAGTAGAGTGTGATTGTACTCTCTGATGACTATTATTATCGGTTTAATTTGGAGAGGACTGTGTTATTTTCGTATCAGTGAACTCTTAGAAAAATCTGAATCGTGAAAGTTGTTTCTCTTTTAAAAAAATTGAAAATCGCTCAATTTAAATTCAGTAGTAGGTTTATCCCCAAAGAAGATTAATCTAAAATTGAACAAAATGAAAATATGACGATGCTTCAGATTCACCTTTCAGAAGTGTTTTTGAAACACGAATTGGTGCTTGGGTGTTGCCTTGTTCTTTTCCTTACTTTAGAGTTAGTGAAAGAATTATCTTATAGTTGCAAACTTGGTGGCAAAACATGCTTTATGAGTTATCATCTAGTGACACGAAGGTGGCATGCCTATATGTGAAGATGGATTGGTCTCCCTGATCTTGTGCTTATTTCTGTAGTTCCTGGTCATATATCAAATCTTTCTTTGGTCCATAAAAAGTATAAAGTACAAAGTTAAGGCTACTATTCACCTTCTTGGAGAATTTGATCTTATTGTATTTCCTCCTTGTTGCCAATCTGTTCATGATTGTACAAGAAATTATGGGTAGTGATTCTGGTACTACCAACTTCTCTACCTTGATCCCCCACCACCCCTCCCAAAAAAATAAAAAATAAAATAAAGAACTTATCTCAACCTTGTATTCTTTCTGCTGGAAAGGTTTGAGAACTTTATTTGAGGAACATATCAATGTGGCACTGAACGTTTGCATAAGACTTAGATATTGAAAGTAATCTAGTAGACATTGTTACTCAAAACATAAGGTTCCGAGCAATAGGCTAACTGTCTCTACCACAGTTAGTATAGCTACATAATATAAGAATATGCACACTAAAATAACAAAATAAGGAAAACCTAGTAAATTACCTGTATAAAAACTTTCTCAAAAATTTATCGTAAAAAAAGACGAATGAATTTCGTTTGGCATCGAAATGTAGAACATGCCATATGCAATTGCATTTCATAATCTAAAATCAAATCTTTTTGAAAAATAAACATCATCTAAAACCTTCTTCTATTGTCTCTGAGTCTTTTTTCTCTCTGTGATCCTGCAGATGCCTTTGTATTCATCCATCTATGCCTGAAGTGTATTTCCTTGTACAATAAGATATACCTTCTGTACTTCTACTGTATAGGTGATAGTTGTATGTCAAATTTCTCGGCTACCCCATTGCATACATTCTGCACAAAATTTTATCTTATGAAGCGTGAAACTAGGTTAATGCTTAATAATCTTTGACAACTTTGGAGTTCCTGCAATTGCTTCTAAGCCATAAATAATCGTGTTATGGAGCCTTGAAAATATTTAATATTCATCTTCGAGTGCATTTTCCATTAAATTATTTTTTGATCCCTGAAGTATATCACTTGTTGCATCAATCTGCCAGGTAATTTAATATTGTTGCTATTTATACTTGGTTAAATATGAGTGATGGCCTGACTCTTAACTACCATACCCCAATCTTTACTCGAGGAAAACTGAAGCTTGCAAATGAGTATAATTTTTGAATGAAAGTATTTACATAATGATAATACAGAAAAAAGGTTTTCTATTATGGAGACTTGAATTAGGAGATGGTCTATAGAAAACTGCTGCCTCCAATGTGTGCATCATCCTATTGAAGTGGAGAAGTGATTTTCAGACCGATTCTTTTTCTTTTGCACTGTACAGGACTGAAATCTGTTCATGTGACTTCATTTCCAGCAAAATCATTTATCGTGATTTTTTCTCATCTGCGCTATATCAGGTGGGGCTCTGGATTTTTGGTGGAGTCCTGAATGTGGATGCTGTTACTGCTGCAATTCTCGGATTGTCTGTCCTCCTTATCACTGGAGTTGTGACATGGAAAGAGTGCTTGGCTGAGGCAGTTGCTTGGGACACCCTTACCTGGTTTGCGGCACTGATTGCAATGGCTGGATATCTAAACAAATATGGTCTTATCTCCTGGTTTAGCCAAACTGTCGTTAAGGTTTGCTTCTACATTCCATGCCTTTACTAAATTGTTTGATATGCTGGTGCATTTTGAGTTTTTTTTTTTTTTGCTTTGGTAAAGAAAATACAAACGAACTTGACATCCTAGTGTTTTTAACGGGCATAAAGCTTTCATATACTATTAATGGTGACTGCTGGGACGTTAAAGGCCAAAATTTCCATAAGTTGGGAGTAGAGGAATTATAGTGTTAATGGATGTTTGGCCAAACTAGAATTGGTAAGATAAGAAAAGATAATATTAACCACCAAGCAGATTTGGCACCAATAGAGTATAAATGAAGAGAAGGATGGGTTAAGTGGGTGGTAAAATCTAGCATAAAAGAGCTTCTATTTTACAAAAGTGGTGGTGATCCGTGTAGAACGGGTTAGGAAATAGAGAGGTTTATCAAAATTAGCATAGCATTCAGTAGTTGGAAAGAAATTGATTGGATGGATCTTCTAATAGATTTATTGATGGATCAAACAGAGTGGCCAAAAAGTATACATATAACTTACCGCAAATTTAGTGCATGTTTGTCAAAGCTTATAATTGCTTATAAGTTGGTCAAACTTTATTCTTATTCATATATTTTGTAGGATCCACAATTTTCACTTACTTTTTAACAACACGTTCTGTAGGATTCATTGTTTATAAGCAATTATAAGATTTGGCAAACATACACTCACTTGGAATATGGTGAAGTTTATTATTGTTTTTGTAGAGAATCTTCTAAAATACTTATTGAGTTCCCATCTCCCTCAAAGATATTAAAGATATCCTGTTATCTAATGTAAGATGTAAAATCTTGTTATCGAATGTAACCATGTATGCTATGAAGTTCAAATAATTCACTTGAGACCCCCATATAACCTTTCTAATTCATATCACTGTATTTGTCATTAGTTGTTTACACTTCTACTATAAACAAAGGAAAAGAGACCTCGTTGATGGAGATTTTCATTAATATATCTTAGGGTTTCTCATTGCCCTCCATCCATTTCTTTTATAATTTCTCTCTCAGGCTATGCAACTCAGTACACATGAAAAATTACATCTACTTTTTATGGAGTTCTATAGTTCTCATATGACTGATCGTTCCATTCCATGATTGCTAGTTTCACTTGTTTATATTTGCTCTTTTGGCAGTTTGTTGGCGGATTGGGTCTTTCATGGCAGCTATCATTTGGCATTCTTGTTCTTCTTTACTTCTATTCTCACTATTTTTTTGCTAGTGGGGCTGCTCACATCGGTGCTATGTTTACAGCATTCTTATCCGTAGCTAGTGCTCTCGGTACTCCATCATACCTTGGAGCCATTGTTCTCTCCTTCCTTTCTAATCTTATGGGTGGCATCACCCATTATGGTATTGGATCGGCACCCGTGTTCTATGGTGCTGGCTATGTGCCACTAGCGAAATGGTGGGGCTACGGATTCCTGATCTCCGCTGTCAATCTTATAATCTGGCTCGGAGTTGGAGGGATATGGTGGAAGTTTATTGGGTTGTGGTAGACACACTGATTAAGCCGATTGGCTAATCCATTTTTTCGGAAATCATTCTATCTTTGTCCATTTGGTAAGATTTTTGCGAGAATTGAGAATGTCGTTAATATCATCAATAGCTTTATATTGATATAAGTTCTTTTGTAAATTCGAATTGATTTGAAAAATCCATCCATATAATAAAATAGAGATTTGAAGTTTGGAAAATCTTATTAATCTCTTTGACGTTAGTGTTATAATTTTGAAATGTTGCATGCGAGGTAGTTGAGTCATTATTGCTTGTATAAAAAATTTTGAGGAGATGAATCTAGACCGTAGATCCATTCATTTGGACAAGAAACGATAGATCTCAGATGTTTATAATTGTCGAAGTAAATAGTTAAACTTGTTGAGATTGACAGTGCAGGTAACTATTTAAGTTGGCAAGTTGTCTGCATGTTGATTTTTATACTTGACAATTGCCGTGATAGACATGTATTAACTGTATAGTTAGTTAATTAGAATTGTCGATCCTCAAATTATTAGACGATTTATTTATTTATTTATAGCTTTTTGGATAACATGAGTATTCAACTAAGATTTATGCCAAGGAAATATTTTACAGAAATTCGACAGATTTTTGAATTTTCAGTCACGTGGTGTGGGCCCCATTTATTAAAATATTGGAAAAAAAATTATCTTCCGACCCTTGAATGTGAGTTTTCTGTGAGTACAGAATTTCTGTACTCATAGCTCGACTCCAACTAATGTATGTCATCCACCCATACAGCCAACCCAACGTAGACTAGTTGGAAGTGCACAAAGAACGAGGAATTGCTTGTAGGTTATAACAAAACAAATGGGCTTGAAATCATTTTTTGTAGTCACTTGATTCGATTAATTTTTCGAATCCTCTTCAAGAAATGAAAATTATATAAATCTTTATTCAATATTTATGTAAAATTAGACTAACAAGAATCACCTCACAAATGAAATGAAGATTTCTAGTGAAAATTATCTCCTTATTTAAAAATTAATTAAGCAACTATTATAAGAAAAATCGAAGACTAATTTGCTAGTCTAACTTAGCCCCTATTTTGTAGAATTTAAAATTCAGATTTTAATATAAATCAAAATTAAAAATTAATTTTAATTTCATATTTTATACGATTCACAATTTTTTAAATATATATTTTATGAATTCTTATTAAAAAATTTAATTTTAACTCTCACCAACTACCAAGTAAAAATATTATTTCCATAGAACCTAACTTCATAGGTCTCTACTTCTACCCGCAAGTCGTCACGAGCAAGTGTACGCGCCCAATTCTGTGCAAAAACCTAGCATCATCCCCTCGCTTTCTGGCAGAGGAAGATTTACCGGAGAATCCACAGATCCCATTTCAAAACCTAAGTAATGTTCTACAGAGGGTAAGAATTTCTGTACTGTGTATTTTTTTTTCATTATCGTTGTTCAGTATCTATAGATTGAGGCAAGTAAAAAAAAAAAAAAAACTTGAAAAATGATCTAGATTGACAGCAAAAACGTGTAAAAGTACGATATTTTTAATGCCCTAGTTCCAATTGATATTATTAATGGGCTAAATATAATTATGCGTGCTTATTTTTTTAGGTTTATATTTTCTCTGTATCGGATAATGGGTTTAATTACTTTCACTACTTGAGATTCCGGTTAATTTTTATTATTGTTTCATGAATTCAGTAGCAAGGACACCCAATTTGGTGAAACCGAATAAGCATTATCGTTATTTCTAGATTCTTTAATTAGTGTGTTATTAGTCACCTGGTTATCTTTATATTTATAAATAACTGGCGAAATATGAAATGTTTACTCAGGATTAGCTAGTTTTGATCTACAGCATTTATGAAATCTTGAAAATTCGGGTAAAAATTATCCAATTTAAGAAAAAAAAAAAAAAAAGGAATAGGAAAATTGCATTTTCAGTTCTGATTTCTGGAATATAATGTAAAGTATGGATCTGAATATCGTTCTTGTGTTTAGAATGAATTGGAAAGTAGGTTTTTTGGCAACAAATTTAGTATATGAATTATAGTCCTGCTTAGATTTTATTTCTTATATTTAAAATGAAATGAATTTCCATTTCCATTAGTTTTTAATAGTTGCAAATATAGAATTTGATTTTACTTTAGGAGTAGATTTTTATGTCCCTAGTATTTTTGTTTTTTGTGTGTACCAAACAGATTTTTAGGCTCTTAGTCAAATGATTGTAACATGGAGTTTGTCAAAAATTATGTTTACCTTAATGCCACATTTTTATCGAGATTCTTAATCTTTTTTCTTTCTTTTTCTCTTTTGGGTTCGGAAAGAATAATAACAATGTGCTAATTCATGGGGGGAGAAAAAAACTAAAAAGAATTGTGGGTTTGTTCAGATAAAGCATACCATGCGTTGTGTTAATGGATTTTGATGTAGTACTGAAATAGTGAGTTTCTTTGTGTTTGTATGGCAATAAAGTAAATATATAGACAGTGGAGATGCGCGAGAGATGGGTTTGAAACGGCAGCGATTGATGGATCAGGGCTCTTCATATTATGGGACTCCTCCTGGTCGGAGTTACATGTACAATACTCCACCTCCACCGCCTCCGGTATATTCATATGTTCCTCCGCCTTTCCCCGTTGTTCGACTTCGAGGTCTTCCATTTGATTGTGTAGAATCTGAGATTGCTGATTTCTTCCGTGGTTTAGACATCGTTGATGTCTTGTTTGTCCATAAGGGTGGCAAGTTCACTGGGGAAGCTTATTGTGTATTGGGCTATCCTCTTCAAATAGATTTTGCTCTACAGAGAAACAGGCAAAATATTGGTAGGAGATATGTTGAAGTTTTCCGAAGCAGAAAGGAAGAGTACTATAAGGCAATAGCCAATGAAGTTTTTGATGCTCAAGGTGGTTCGCCTCGTCGTGGTGCCCCAAGAGCGAGATCTTATGATGAGAGCAAGGACTTGGCTGAATATAAAGGGGTGTTGCGGTTGAGGGGGTTGCCATTCAATGTCAGTAAGGAGGACATTATGGATTTCTTCAAGGATTTTGTACTTTCTGAAGAGAAAATTCATATGATAGCTAACTCAGAAGGAAGACCGACCGGGGAAGCGTTCGTGGAGTTTGCAAGTCCTGAGGATTCAAGAGCTGCAATGGCTAAGGATAGGATGACCCTGGGCTATCGCTATATAGAGCTCTTTCCTTCATCACATGAGGAGTTGGAAGAATCAGCTTCAAGGGGCAGGTGACTATCTTTTACTTTCTTTTCCTTTCTCCTTTGCTCTTTACCTCCTATCCCTGGGTGTCATTGAGTTTTCTTCTCATTGCTAGTTTGAATTCCTATTATGTTCTTTTGGCTGCTACATATTTTCCTACAATGATTAGCTTATATGTTCTGGCTCTTCTATACAGGATGTATTCACACTTGTTTTTCCTTTGGAAATTTGTCTTTACATTTCATATTAGCACATAGGTTTCCTGAGTAATCATGATGCATAACATGATTTATGAAGTCAATGCTGATAGTGATGTTCATATGAATCATATCATAATTTATATTGGTTTACACAACTCATAACATACTCCAAATTTAATATCAGTTTGGCAAAGGCCTTGGCTGGTCTTAGGCAGTCCAATCCTATCATTATTAGACCACTATAAATGCTGGACAAATTGTCAACATAGCAATTTTATTATTCTCTAGATTGTTGGACTTGGTTTGAAACACTGTGTTGCTACTGACACGCCATTGTGCCATTAGCTTTGATTTACACTTCTGTCAGAAAAATGATAATGGCATCTAATACAGCAATCAATCATCAACATAAAGGGGTTCGTGCTCTCTAGTTTTTTTCTTTTGGGAGACCCCATGAAGGAGGGGAGATTACCTTATATATATATATATATACACACGCACACACACACACACACACTTCTACAACTGTATCAATTTATCTGAACTTTAATTCCCTCTGCGACTAAGGGTCGTACATTTTATTTCACAGCATTGTCACATGGGACACCACATGGAACATTATCCCTCTATGTTCTGTTCTCTTTGTTTTTATAGGGGTGGATGTGGTGGGATGGTTTTTATTGTTTGGTAATGATGTAAATCAAGATATTCATGTGTTTTGATTTAGTATATCCGATATTGTAGCTAAACAAATATGTTAGGGCATTGCAACATCCAAAATTATTACTCTGCTCCATTAACTTTGAATGTTTAATGGTGAAATTATTATTATTAGTTACCTAAAAGAATTTGGGTCTTCATCCATTTTGATGAAGGCCTTCTACACGAGCAATTGGGTCTCATTCTCTCTCTTTTACTTGGTGGAAGAAAACTTTCCCAAGGATATCAAAGTACCATTTTTTGAAAATGTATGGAATCTTAATTGTCCTTGTGTGTATCATTCATGTGACACCAATATGCCTGATTGTAAGGCTGTTTAGCGAATCTGAATTCTATATTTTGAGGTGCAGTTGATATTTTGTACAATGGTCTAATTTTGTTAATGGAGTGTATAATCTGTTTGCTATATGCCTAATGCCAAAACCGTGGCTTGGAACTCATTTATGGAACATATTCAAAAGGCTCTATGTGATGTCCTTTTTGTACTGGCATGAATCAGATATTTTTAGGCTGAAATGTTGACTATGTTGTTGCCTATTATTCCCAGTTGCATGTGAGATATATTGTACGTAATATTGGGATGCATATATACGAGGAAAAATACTAATGAAGTTGCTAATAACCCTTCTTATCAGGTTATTACCAAAATCATACGAGGGGAAGGAACTAACTGAACTAACGTCTGTATTGCGAATGAGGGGATTGCCATTTTCAGCTGGCAAAGATGACATAATCGAGTTCTTTAAGAATTCTACTTTGTCAGAAGATTCAATTCACATTACCTACAATTACGAGGGAAGACCTACAGGAGAAGCTTTTGTGGAGTTTGCTAGTATGGATGACGCAAAAGCAGCATTGGCTAAGGATAGGATGACACTTGGAAGTCGTTATATAGAGCTATTTCCATCATCAGTTGACGAGATGAATGAAGCAGTTTCAAAGGGACGGTGAAAATTTCAGCCTTGTTTATTTGTTCTGTACTTCGATATCCTCAATGCCACTATATGTATGAAATTTGGGCGTTAGTTTTTAGCTAAAATATTACAAACCTTTGTTAGAGGATTACTAGGAAATAGATGCCATTACCCTGAATTTTGATACTTATTTGCAGCTCCTATGTGCCTCTAACATATGAAATTCGATTGGTGTATGCATTCGAATGGTTGTTTAAATCCCTTAATTTGAACCTACAACTTATTTTGTTTAAGTTAATGGAAATGTTCGACCTTGGACAGTATTAAAAAGAAAATATTAGTTAAAATTTTGTTCATTATATTGTCATGTCGTATTCATATATTATACCTTATATATATACATATATATATATATATATAGCTACACAGGTATAAAATGGCCTGGCCTGCTTGACAGCATTGCTGCCCGACCCACATATTCTGTGGGCTGGCCTGAACCGGATGGGCCACCGACCCAAATATTCAACAGGCATGGTTAATCAGATTTGTAAGATAATTAAGAATATGTGGACTTCATTTGAGGGAAAAATTGACAAGTCATGCATTAAATATAGGACAATTCAACTCTCAAGTTTTAAGTTTCAAAATGGCTTAATAGCACAAAACGTCCCTACGTTTGAAATGTAGCGTTCAAAATGTCCATACGTTTCAATTTTTTGCATTTTCATCTCTATTTCAACGTTTCATTACGGAAAATATCATTTTCACCTATTTTTAACGTAAAATGACCAATATATCCTCCTATATAAATAAAACAAGAAAGAAAAGAAAAGAAAAATAAAGAATAAATTACAATTTTACTCCTAAATTTTATTAAAAATGCAAATGAGTCCAAATAAATTATTAAAATATTAAAAATAACCAAAAATAAAAATAAAAATTGTTTTTCTCTCCTCCTCCTCCTCCCCCTCTCCCTCTCCCTCTCCCTCTCCCTCACCCTTTAGCCGTATGTCAGAAGATGGAGAGCAAAAAAGGGGCGACGGATCAGTCGATCTAACTGGTGGTGGTGGCAGACTTGGTAGGATTTACGACTGGTCTTCCTCGAGAATTGTGAGGGTTTCTCGAGCTGAGGATTTTTTGTAGGCGACGCGGGCTAAATATAAGTGTGGGTGGAAGGGTTGTTATATATTAAACAAATCAAAAATAAAGTTTAATTCGCAGGAGCGTGATTAAACACTATAGTATAGTGAAAGGGAATGTAACATGAAAACTACAAATGAAAAAAAAAATCAAGAATGGAAGAAGAAAAGGAAGAACAATCTGATGCAAGTGATTTTCACTCTTTCTTTAAGACAAAATTGCCCAACAACGATGCTCACGGTTCACAGCACTTGTCTTCCAAGATACAATGGATTCAACTTGTGGTAGAAGCATTTCAAACCACAAGTTATAGCGAACTTTCGACGGAGTTTCTTTCTACAAATAAGAAAACGGTTTTTGATTATTTTTGAAGTGATTTGCAAGAGTTTTAATGTAATGCTCAATGCAGATATGATATTGGATGCAAAAAGGGACGTCCAAGGGATATTATATATAGAGGATGAGGGGTTGTGAATGAAATGTCGCGCCCCAAGCTCAACAATACTTGCCAAAGGTCGCACAATTCACTTGTCGCTAGCCTGTCGCCGTCGCCTCGCTCGAATGATAAAAACAGAGAATGTCTCGCTAACTTGTTGCTGGCCTGTCGCTCGAGCGAGTTGGCCTATCGCTCGAGTAATAATCTAGCCATAAGCTAGCAACAGCCTTCGTCATTTTTCCAGACAGTTTCCTCTATTTTTCTTCCCAAATTTGGACCATGATTTCTTATTCATCTGGAATTAGTTTTGAGATTCCAAGTATACCATGACGATATACTCGGCGAGTAGAACAAGTTGGTATATTTACATTTGTAATTTAACCAACGGATCAAGTTCGAATATTTGACCGAAGTTGACACGAAAGTCACTTTTCCAAATTTTATGTTTTGACACTTAACCAGATTTTCAATCTTTTAAACCAATTTCCAACATTTTCATACTGGACAGCCAGTGGATGATGCCTTGATTTTACATGTCGAACTACATGACTTTGAGCCGTGGTTGGGAATCCCACACCTCTACAGGAGAAATCTCCACATTCTAAACCAACCCAAATCGCTTCAGACTTCGATTTTGAATCCCTCACACCCTTCTTCCCGTGGTTAGCTTTTCCCCTACTGGCCCGTCTATCCGCCACATTAACTCAACAATCTTCACATTCAATAGGTTCTGAAGACCCAAGCTTAGAAGAAATTTTCTCCAAATTAATTCCCTTGACGATATGTGAAAATACTCTTCTATCATTTACAATTGTAGTTCCATTCTCAGAAATTTTAAAATTGTGAATGTTTTATTGGGAAATTGGTTTTGGAAAAACAGAAGAACCCCGTCAAACTGGCACTGATAGGCGACGTTGATGAAGTTGGTGTTGATGAAGTTTTTTGTTGCAAACACTCAATTCTGCATTCACAACATCAATTCATGATGGTAATTTAATGGGCCAAACACCAATTGATCCAATTAACAATCCAATTGATAGATTGAAATCGGAATTGACCGAGACGAGCAAGATGAATGTTCAAGCTTCAATTGATGATGGTATTAGTGTTAATGCTCACAATTCGACCAACATGCATGATGTAGAGGTTATTACAATAATGGGTGATGATTCAATTGAAGGAAACGAAGGCCAAATGATCTCTAATTTTCCTTTCACTGGAGGCGGAGGAGGAGAGAAAGATTTTTGTTATTTTTAATATTTTCATAAATTTTGGATTCATTTGCATTTTTTTAAAAAAGTTTAGAAGTAAGATTGCAATTTATTCTTCATTCTTTATTTTATTTTATTTATATATGAGGGTATATTGGTCATTTTACGTTGAAAATAGGTGAGAATGATGTTTTCCGCAATGAAACATTGAAATAAGGGTGAAAATGCAAAAAAGTGAAATAAAGAGACGTTTTGCACACTACATGTTAAACGTATGGACGTTTTGTGCGATTAAGTCTTTCAAAATTCAAATTTTAGTTATTAATTAATTAATAAAAATGTTTGTTTAATTAAATATATTAAGGTCACAATTGTACAATTAATTATCATATATGCGTACTTATATGTCACAACTTATTTATGGATCACATATTACCAAATTAATTAATCACAAATTATTTTATAATCACAATCAAAAATTTTAATAAGTCACATTTTATTTTATCGATCCAAATCAAAAAATTTATAGATCACAATTTATTTGCCAGTCACAGATTTTCAAATTAATTAATCACAAATTACTTTTCAGTCATAAATTATCGAAATTTTAAGTCACAATTAAATAGTTGATCACATACCACAACCACCAATACTATCGTCACCACGACAACCACCACTTCTGACCAACACAACCTACTAGCGCCACCATCACAAACACAGCCCCACTTGCGACCACCACCACCACACATGTCATCGCTGCCACCCCACAATTGCATAACCACCTCCACACACAATCGCAAAAAAAACCACCAAAGTAACTATCGGCCACACAAACCACCATAACCATCGGAGAAATCAAACTCATAAATTGAAAAAAAAATAAAAACAAAACAAAAGGAAATAACACATCTGCGCCACTGTGGATCAACCAATGTCAGATTAGAAGTAATGGTGATAGGTGCGCAACCGTCGCTAGGCACATATCTCGGTAGCGCATCTCGCCTTTGCTTAGAGCACAACGCTGTCGCCACCAAATCTTGTCATGCTTAAGAAACAGCGTGGAGGCGATGGGGACAATCTGTGGACGGGCAGCACCGA
>CAIGRB010108888.1:0-28587 GCA_903798255.1 Fraxinus quadrangulata
TTTATGCAAGACCCAAAGTGGGTCGATATAGTGTGCAATTGCAGTTATGTAACATCTTTTAACGAAGAGTATTTCGACTTACCCCAACGTACCTCGGTTGAAGATATCGTTTGACGTAGGAAACGAAATGTTGGTTGTCCACTATTTCTAGTGGTAATTCCGTCGCGGCAACGAATTTCACCATTCCCGTTTGAGCTTTCTCCTCCGAATACATCCACGTAGAAAATGGCTTAGTAGTAGCACATGCGCCTGGACTACCAAACTGTAGTTGCATTTGACCAACTGGAAGAAGCCCATGTTTAGTGATGGTTGAAGTGGGTAGTTCCAATGCCTTTTTGCTATACCAATCTTTGTTGACGGTATTTGCATACTACTTTGGTTTCTGGAATTCCATCAATCATACGACTAGTTTGAACCAATTTAAAATAGTCCCAATATTTTACTTGCTTCTTCCCATTTCTCTTCCCTCTTGCATCGAGAATATCTAATACAAGGTTTTCATCTCGTTCCAAATCAATTGGATGACTAGCATCAACATCAACGTCATTCAAATCAATTTAATGCCTGCTATCATGAGTATCGAAATTCTGAATATATTCTAGAATGAGTAATTCATTTAGACCGGCAAAATTGATTCCCAAATTGACTGTGGGGGCGTGAGAACCAATTTAAAATAGTCCCAATATCTTACTTGCTTCTTCCCATTTCTCTTCCCTCTTGCATCGAGAATATCTAATACAAGGTTTTCATCTCGTTCCAAATCAATTGGATGACTAGCATCAACATCAACGTCATTCAAATCAATTGGATGACTAGCATCAACATCAACGTCATTCAAATCAATAGGATGACTACCTTCATGAACGTCAAAATCTTCAATATTTTTTGGAATGGATAATTCATTTAAACCAGTGAATTCATTTTCAAATTGACTTTGAGTAGGTGTTTCGCCTCTAACACCGAACAAATTTTCAACAAATGAGCGTGTATCCATTTGTGATTGGAAATTTGTAATGGAAATTATGAGATAATTGATATTGAATAATTAAAATTGAATGTTGAAGTAGAATTGAGAAGTGGATGTAGATTATGTAGTAGTGTAGAAAATCGATTAAAAATAAAATGTAGAAGAGTAGAGTGATATTGAAATGTAGAGAATAGAGTAGAGAATGAAATATTGATAGTAATAAATTTGGTAGAAAAAATGGATGAATGGATTGGTATTTATAGGGGAAAAATGAAATAATTTTTTTTTTTTAATGACCAAACGATCACTGAATTTTTAATTTTTAACTTTTTTTTCGTTGGCTCGCATTTTACACGAGCTCGTGAGCTTGCTCGGCGAGTTACTTGTCGAGCAAGCTCGGCTTGTGCTCGGGCTCTTCTTTTTTTCGAGCACGAGCTGACTTTGGCTCTTTTTAGCCGAGCCGAGCGGCAGAGCCGACAAGCCGCTCGGCTCAGTTACAACCTCTAGTCATTGATAATGTCTCTCTAGCCACACAATAATATCATAAAATTCATGATGAACAAGATGTCAATTCACCACTTTTGAGAGAGATGAAACCTTAGCAATGAATTGAAACCAATTACATAAAAGTTTTGAAGAATTCAATTGAGGAATTAAAGATCAAGATTTGTTGCATTATTTCATGATCCGAGTGATAGTTTCGATGATTTTTATTGTAATTTATTTAAAAGCGTGTTAGGCTAGATCCATCTTTATATTGAATGGAGATGAACTCTACTATTTATTTATTTTAATTTAGGACTATTAATTTATTATTTATTGTGTTTATTGTTTAATTTTGCATACCCACTGCATTATTTAATTGTTTGATCATCAATTAGATAATTGGTTGCTTATTGTAGTATTGGAAGTCTCATAAAAAATTTAGAGCACGACAAAATTAGCATATGTGTAATAAATGTTAGGAATAACATTTATCATGTATGCAATCAAATAAATAATCTAAAATTTAATGTATTCTATTAATTCGAATTCGAACTAGGAATATATTTAGGACAATACTAGAATAGAATTAATTTATTTTGAAAAAAAAAGTTAAATACTTCAGTTTTATCGATTGTCAAGAACTTACGAATATGAAGGCCTTTTATCGATTTACAATAGGCAAACACTAGATCCAATACAATAATGCATAATTTAATAAAAATCAAACTTGTAAAGCTTTTTTAGATTAATTTATGATAAATCAAATCAAAAATCGTTGTGTTACATAATTCGAATTCCATATTAAACTTGTAAACTTGAATTGAATTTATTCTCCGTGGAACGATACTCTCAACTCACTAATTCTTTTACTTGTCAACGATTTCTTAAGCTTGCAAAATTTTATCAAAAAAGTTTTTGCACTATTGTCGAAGAATAAAGTATTTAATTTGAGTTTATTAGTTATATAAGATTCGATTTATTTATTTTATTTTGTTAATTCTGGCTACTCGCATTGATCTCTATTGTGTTTGGTATTCTTTCAGGTACTAATCAGTAGTTTATGCAAAATTCTAATGCTGGCTTAAGAGTAAAATATTTGCAATAAGTAACCCTTACATGGACGAGGATGATATGCTTTGCTTGTAGAAGATATATATTTTGAATTTTGTTATGAGTTGCATTATAATGGGTACTACTTGTTTACATGCACTGACCCTCTAAGGTTTAAGCTTATATGGTTTCAACATTATTTAATATGTCAAAAATAAAAAATTGTCAAATCTAATGAAAGTTACATGTCTGTGAATGCGTGTGTATTTACAGACATGTTTGTGGGAGTTAGTCATTCCATGTTGAATGAGGAGGTACTTGCAAATTATTATAGTGAACTCGTCAAATTAGATGAAAACAAAAAACGTGTGGGAGATGACATATTTTGGGATGAATTGAAAAGGTGGGGATATAATTCACTTGAAAATATTGAAAGAAAAGAAATGTTATTACTTGTGAATTTCGACTATGAACCGACCATTCAACTCAAGGAGATATCAATTATTAAAGAAGAGCATAAAGAGGATGACAAATTAATTACAAATTATGCAAAGAAGTGATAATTAATGAAAATGAAATTAATACACATTCTCTCGATTTTATCGATTGCCCAACAATTGAATCCGTAATTAAGTTCAAGGAGGAGGAAAAAGGCTACATAGTTGATTTTGAATAGAATAGAATAGACAAGTTATATCACATTGAAAGAGGCAAGGTAAAGATTTGAAGAATCAACGAAAAGTGGAGCAAAGTCAAAAGAAGCAAACTAAGTAAGGCATTAAAAGCTTTTTCGGAATTCCATGATGTAGATTGCCAAGTCAAGCTAACGATTATAAATAAAAACTTATAGAAAGGCAACCTAGTTTTCTTTCATTTTATTTATTTTTACTTTCTAGAATATATGATTAGTAGTTTTTATTCATTTTTTGTAGTATAGGGTACTTTCATCCCCATATTGCCTTAGGATGTGTTAGAGTTTATTGTGATTTGTTCCATGTAATAATTTATTTTATTCAGTTTAAAGAAACATGATACCTGAACACACTGGTCAAGAAAAAAGACAGAGCAAGTGATCCAACACTTTTATGCCAATTTATCCACTACATACAGATTTATGCAAAGGAAGTACTTAGCTCCCTTTTTTACCCTTAATTTTTATATATTGCTTATTATATTTTTAGATATTGAGGATAATGTCCGTTATAAATTTAGACGTGGAAAAACATCGATTTTTATCTATTTTACTGCTTTGTGTGCTTGTTCACGTGCAATACAAAAAAACAAGAAACAAAAAAACAAAACAAAACAAAAAAAAATAAAAAACAAAAACAAAACAAAAAAATAATAATAAAAATAAATTATTTTCAACTTTATTTTTTTGCTTTTACATGCTTGTGTGGGTCAGATAAATTTGCATACTATGATACATATATTTAGAAACATGTGTTAAACTAAAAATTGTGAAAAAAATACATATCAAGTTGATTTATGATTATTCAAGTAAAACTTAACTTTTTTTTGTGCACAAGATTTATGATTCGCATAATGAAGGATTTAATTTGATTTAAAACTTGATTATATTGGAAATAGTGGACTTTAGATACTGAATTCAAATGAACATTGAATTATACATCTTTAAATCAATTTTAGAATAATTTGGGGCTGATTGAGCTATTATAAGAAGATATTGAGATGAATGTGGATTTCATGTGTGTTAAATTTTTTGTAGATTGTCCAAAGCTTACAAGACAAAATTTAGATGAAAGTCTTGAAATATGGGTCAATTTTTGAGAATGAGTGTTTAAAAAGGAGTATTGCATTAATAATTGCATTAAAAAAAAAAGAAAAAAGAAAAGTAGCCTTTAGACTCGAATTATTAAGTCTCCAAGGGTTTCTAGAACTTGGTGCCCTATAATTATCTAACTTTGGAGTCATTGGCAAAAAATTTGTTATAAGGGTCATTTAGAAAGTTAAATGGAGAGAAGTCCGTATATAAGATGTTAAAAAAAAAAAAACGAAAAAAATATATTTATTGTACTACATGCCTTGTTTAAGCCTCAAACGCTTATTTGAGAAAATTAGACCATTGTTAAGAGATTTTAGTTTAATTGATTCTTAGATGTTGAAGTAATTAAAAATAAGGATAATCCTCATTTTGTTGATGTGTTAAGCTGTCATTAGTAAGATCCATACAAACTAGAGAGTATAAGGATTATTATATAAATTAAATCTTAGATCACATCTTGGAAAAATAATTGAAAAGAATACATTTAGGGCGTGCATCTCACGAGAGAATAAATGATAAATTTTACTATTGAGGGTTGAGGTGTTAATCACTTTATGAATTTATGATGTCTGACATGAATTTAACACGCAAATACACATACGTCGATTTTGCATTGAATATGTAAAAATTAATTTTAACGTTGTAATTTTGAAGTTGTTTATAGTTTTAATATATAAATTTAAATCCTTAGACCAATAGTAAATTATCAAACCATATTTGTTTAAAACTTTTTGTTTAAGTCAGTTTATTTTGTTTGAGGATAAACAATTATTCAAGTTTGGGGGTGTTTAATAAATACATTTTATATATTTATTTGGACCATTAAGTGTGATTAATTATAATTAATTTTGATAACTTATGGCTTAATTAGATGTTGATTTTGTTTGTTTGGTAAATTGGAACAAAATTGAGTGAATTGGAAGAAAGAAGTGAAAAACAGGCGAAAAAGGAAAAAAATTCAAAGTTTGGGATCAAATTGAAAATATCTAATAGTTTATTTGAACCATAAAATGATAAGTGAATTTTGTTAGGAGTCAGTTGGATGCAATTATAAGCCAAATAAGAGTGAAATATAATTAAAAAAAATTTACAAATCAATTTTCAACCTCATAAAGTATGTTCCAAATTTTTAGTTGGAGATTAAGACCCATTTGTCGGATAGCAAACTTTCGAATTGGAGAAGTTCTCTAGAAGAATTGCAGTCCTTTGAGTTATCTTTCCAATTCACATTAAATCACCTCAATCGGATATCGAAAGAGAAAATTAAGACTATAATACTTATGACTGCACAGAGACAAGATCATGCACACGCGAATGTAACTTTTCTTATTTGATTGAAAGTCTTTTGGAATCCAACTTGGACATAATTTTTTTTGCCTAATTTTATCTTATATAGTGGAGGAATGGGCAGCCATTGAAGATATTTGTCTAGCCTCTAGATACACGATAATATCATAAAATTCATTAAGAACGAGAAGCCAATTCACCATTTTTGAGAGAAAAGATCAAACCCTACAAGGAATTGAAGCCAATTATATGAAGATTTTGAAGAATTCAACTTTGTAATTGAAGATCAAGATTTCTTGCATTATTTCATAATTCAGATGATGATTTTTCATTATTCCTATTGTAATTTATTTAAAAGCATGCAAGGTTAAATCTTTTTTTATATTTGATGAAGATGAACATTGTTGTTTATTTATTTTAATTCAAAATTAATAATTTAATATTTCTTGCGATTTTTGATTGATTTTGCATGCACATTGCATTATTTAATTGTTTGACTATCATTTAGATAATTGGTTACTTATTGTAGTATTGAGAGACTCACAATAAATTTAGAGTGCGGCAAAATTAATATATGTATAATAGATGTTAGAAATAACATTTATCATGTAGACAATCTTATAAATAATCTAAAATTTAATGTATTCAATAATTCGAATTCGGACTATAATATATTTGGGTCATGACTAGAATAAATTAATTTGTTTTGGAAAAGAAAGTTAAATACATCGGCTTTATCAATTATAAAAAATGCATGAATATGAGTAGATTACAAATCAATGATTGAAATAAATAACAACAGGTGGACTCTCCATTACAACCATCCATAATTTGTTAAAAATCAAACTTTTAAAACTTTCTTAGATTAATTTAGGATAAATCAAATAAAAACATGTTTTGTATTACATAATTCAAATTTTATACGAAACTAGTAAATTTGAATTGAATTTATTCTCTATGAGACGATATTCTCAACCCACTAATTCTATTACTTATCAACGATCTTGTACGTTTGTGGGATTTTACTGAACACTGCTTCTGCCTTTATTTTTTGTACAAGTATAATTGCTTCGACTTAGACAATATAATATGAACTCAAAGCAATTCGTGCTTAATTGCTTCTCCTAAATGAACTTCAATTAAAGTTAAGCTCAACTAATACTAAGAAATTTCTATTTATAACATAATTTGAACACAAGTATAATAGCTTTAGTTGAGTTAGGTCATACCAAGGTTACTTTGGAAATTCTGCTGATAACCAGTTCATACAAAATTGGATTATTTTTTCATGCTAAGTATTGGGACCTCGAAAAATGTAAGTACTTGTGAGAATAAGCTATCTCATTTGGAGTATTGAGCTAGTTTAAGCTTCATAGGTTTCGAGGTGTGCTTTTTTGGAATGCTTCGCACCCTTTCTATCGAAGCGATAATGCTTCCTTGCATGGTAGATGGTGCATCCACAGTGAATGATGAGTTCTACTTTATAGGTTTCAAGGTGGATTCCATTGGGATGTATTACACACATCTACTATAGAAGCGATAAAATTTCTTACATGGTGGATGGTCCCATTAGGATGCATCATACATCTCATGTCGAAGCGATAATACTTTTTTTCTTGGTGGATGATTCACCTATGCTAGATCTTTTGCATGGTGGATGGTGCATCCAAACAAGAGAAGATAAATTCTACTTTGATTGAAGACATGCATGCTAAAAATTTATTCTGTTGACAATGAAATGTTTACACGAGCTAGGAAAAATCATTGAGATTGTAGGGTGATGAGCTCTGCTCATTGGTAATATTTAAACAGATGCTTTATGTTCCATGGGTGAGGCTACTTCTTTCTACCCTTGTCTTCGATTTTGTAAATTCTAGGTCGTAGTTCTTCTTTGATACGATAGGGACCTTTATAGTTATGGCCCAATCTCCCTATGCTTGGCTATTTCGTAGAGAGAAATACCTTCCTTAAGATTGGTCGCCTATGCGAGATGACCTCTTTTGAGTCATCTTTCGTTAGTAGAAGTCAAGTTTTACTTGCGAAACATCACTCATTTCTTTAAAGAAATCAAGCACATACCTCACCAACTAGTCAATAGCAATCTTTGTGAAGTGCAAACAACGAAGTAAAGGTATTCCTACCTCAATTAGGCTTATAGTTTTGGTCCCATAGGACATAGAGAAAGGGTTTTTCCAATAGCAGTTCGGTTTGTGGTTCATATAGCCTACATCGCTTCGGAGAGCTCATCAACCCATGCTTTGTTTGAGGCATTAAGTTTTCTTTGCAAAGAATACTTGATGGTTTTGGTTGACAGCTTCAACCTGGTCGTTTCCTTGAGGATGGTGAGGTGTAGAGAAGTATTTCTTGATTCCTAACTCTTCACATAGTTCTCTGACCTTTTTGTTGTCAAATTATTGCTTGTTGTTAGGTACAAATGAGTAGGAAATGCCAAATCGACAAATGATATTCTTCAAGTGGATTTTGGAAGTATTTCCATTTGTTGATTTTTGTCAAAAGTTCAACATCTACCCACTTAATGAAGTAGTCTATGGAAACAGTTGAATAGCATACATTGCCTATTTCTTTTGGTAGGGAACCTATGAGGTCAATTCCCCACTTAACAAAGGGCCAAGGGTTGGACACAGTAGTGTGCTCTAGGGATGGTTTTCTCTCAATGGTTGAAAAGCCTTCATATGAGGTATCATATTTCACGACATTATTGAAGGCTTTAAATTCAAACCTCATCATACAATTAAGTTTATAGCCTTCTAGGTTTACTAATATTAGTATTGTCCCATAGCTTGTATCGCGCCTTTATCTCGAGGATAAGCCATTGACAAAGAGGCTCCAAGTCTGGGGCTCAATAGGTTCCATGTTGCCTCTAACTCGGGGATGTTGACAAATTTCACTACAAAGTCTATAAGGACTGACACTCGATGAAGGTTCTTGACTTGAAAATCTCGTTAAATTCACTTAGCTTTACAACCCATTTCATCAACCTACTAGAAGCATATGGCTTCTGAAGCACTTTCTTAAGTGAAAAGTTTGTTAACACATGGGTTTTATAAGCCTGAAAGTATGAACTTAACTTTCTAGAAATGGTGACAAGGAATAGGGTGAGCTTCTCTATATCCGAGTAGAGGGTCTTCGTTTAGGGGAGGGCTTTGCTCATATCATAGATATACAGTTGATGGTTGTCTCTTTCTCTAACAAAAACTAAAATGCGCCTCTTTAAATTAGACCAAATATAGTAGAAGGGACCATTAGACTTGGCTTGGAGAAAAGGGGGCCTGGCCGAGGTGTTTTTTCTATTTTTGAATATCTTAAAGAAGGAAAGGCATTTATGGTTTTTGAGATACAGTGACTCATGGCTACCACTCATCCAATGAAGCTCTGTACCTCTTTTGGTTTCCAAGGTGACCTAATCTCTTTCAAGGTCTTGATCATCTCAAGGTTGGCCTTAATGTCTCTTTGGTTGACTACGTAGCTTAGAAACTTTCTAGAGGTGATGCCAAAGGTTCACTTAAATGGGTTTAACTTCATCGTTTATCTCATAAGATTTGAAAAATAACATCTAGGTACTTGATGTGGTTGAGGATCTTGACGAGCATGTTGTCTACATATACCTCCATTATTTTGTCAATGAGGTCGACGAACAACTTATTCATTAGCCTCTGATAGGTGGCTCTGGCATTTTTTATATCCTAAATGACATCATCTTATAGCAATAGAAGCTTCTATCAGTGATTAAAGATGTATTTTCCTCATCCATGGAATGTATGGGAATTTGATTGTAGCTTTATTCAGTATCTACAAAGCTCAACAACTCATGCCCAACTGTTACATCCACAACTTGGTCTATCCAAGGAAGAGGAAAACATCATTTGAGCAAGCTTGATTAAGGTTGGAAAAGTCTATGTAGACCCTCCATTCGCCACTATACTTCTTCACAAAGACATGGTTGAAGATCCATTTGGAATTCCCTGATGAAGCCATTCGATATAAACTCTTCAAACTCCTCCCCAGTGCTTCATACTTCTCTAGGTGGATAGCTCTCCACTTTTGCCTATACAGGGTAAACTTAGGATCAATCTTGAGGTGATGAGAATTTAGTTTTGGACTAATGCCAACCATATCTTCATGCTTCCAAGAGAAAATGTCCAAGTTTTTGGTCAAGAAGCTTTTGAGACTTTCATTTGTTTCTTGTGGCAGATCATTCTCTACCTGTAATAACTTGGTGAGATCTTAGGGATAAATGGAGAATCTTTCCCGCTCGTACAATGGAGTTATTTGTGAATCATTGTATATTTTTCCTTCATCAGGGGTAGCTATCACCTCAACATTTTCCTTTTGTGAAGAGATTTGCCCCTTTTCAAGCTATTAATCATTTTGCTGTCAACTATCACCATGTTGACATCATGGGGGCTACTTTCCTTAAGAAATTCAAATAACATTCTATGGACTTCATTTGGTAACCTTTACCATTGTAATACCATTCTCTATTGAGAACTTCATGCATATGTAATGAACGAATATGACATCCCATAGTTGTTCAAGGCAGGTCTTCTCAAAACTCCGTGGTATGCTGACTTTTATCCATCAAGAAGAATTCAATATAATGACGGGCAACTTGGGAGGCTCTTCCATCTCTATCGAAAGAGTGATCTTTCCTTTTGAGATGATGTTATCGCCATTTAATCCATACAATGGAAAAGTCATGGAGGTCAACTCATGATCCACTAGCATCCTATCATAAGTGGCTTTGAAAATGATGTTAACAGATTTTTCGTTGTCTACCAGCATCTGCTTCAACTCATTTCAGCTGAAATCGCCTTTTCCACCAGGACATCGCTATGAGGATAGTGCAATCCTGTTGCATCTTCTTGAGTGAAGGTGATATGCTCTACCATTTTCGCTCCATGGAGGCAGTTGTTGACTATATAATTGGTCATTCAAGAATCCTCAACGTCTCTGGCATAGTTTCTTTGAGCATTTATTTATTTTTCTCCTACATAAGGACTTCAAAATATTGTATCAATTTTTCATATTGGTACGTTATCCACAACTACTAGGGTCTTTTCTTTGTCATTGCCCATTCCTGGGCCTTTTTCTGTCGTCATCTCTCATTTAACAAGAAAGAACTTATCTAGGAGGTCATCTCATCTCTTTTTGCCTAAGTTTTTTAGCATGCCTTGATGGGTGGAATCTCTTTCCTCAATGCACGGGATCACTATGCTCTATTGGGGATATGACATCTCTGTACTCATTTGTGTTATGGCCATGAGATTGATAATAAGTACAGAATGGCCAAATTTTAGGGCCTCCTATTTCCTCTAGCCTCTTGCATGGCTAGTTGTAAAGGTACAACTCGTTGGTTTCCATAGCTAGAAGGTTCAACTTCATCGTAGTCTATGGGTAACACGACATTCAGCGTAGCTGAGGCATATGCTTAACCTGAAGTAAGGACAATTTGATGCCATACTTGGGTCCATCAGTGATTTACCAAATTAAAAATGAAACCTTTATCTCTTTGCCTTTGAGGAGAATGGAGTCTATATGCTGCTCTATTGTGGTGATTGATCATTTTTTTATTAACGATCTCATCTCTCATCAACTCTAACAACTCGTTATAGGTGGCGGTATTTTTGTTGAGAACATCCTTCCAGGATAGGGTGTTCATATTGAGGCATCCTATTATGGTAAAAAGAGCTTCTGCATCAGTGATCTTTTCACAATAGATCATCTCATCGATAAAACAGGCTAGGTAACTCTTCAGCGTTTCACCAGATGCTTATCTCATGTCATGGAGACATTAGACTGAGGCCTCCCCTTCCATCACGAATAAGAAGATGTTCAAAACTTGTCTTTTCAGATCAAGCCATATTCTATCCAAGGATAGATCTTACTGTACCACCTCTTTGCTGTCCCTCTAAGAGTCAGGTGGAAGGCTTTACATTTTAGTGCTGAAGAGATACCTCTCAAACTAATATAGTTTTGCAAGTGTTGAAGTGCTCATTTGGGTTTCATTTTCACTTATATATCGACATTTTAGGGGCACAAAATAACTAGGGATATAGGCCTTTCAAAGCTCTAGGGCAAATGGGAGGTTATCATCATCAACATCATGTTAATAGGACCTATATGGCACATTCTCATCAGCTTGATAGCGAGGCTATCAGAAGTTCACAGTTTGCTCCATTGCTCCTCGACGACCCTTATATCCTACCTATCTTTAGGTGATGGTTTATTTTGAGCTCATTCCTTTGTGTTTGTTCACGGGGTCTAAAAATAGAAGTCTCATATCCCGGCCTATTTCTAAGTGTTTGGCACTTAACCTAGTGAAGAAGTTGGTGGGCCTTTTAGGTCTTCGCTCTCGTTTGTAAACTGGAGGAAAGTAATCATCTCCATTGAACTAGTCATTAGTAGATCGGCCAGTTGAGTAGTTTGTAGACAAATCCACTCCTATCTCTTTTTCAATTGGACTGGCATCTCTCCTATGCCTTTGAAAGTGAGCATTATCACTTTACACCTCATTTTCTTCTTGTTGGTTCTCCCATTAGGCTTGTTTGCCTTAGGACATTTGCATATTTTCTCGCTCTTATAATTGTTTGAGGAGTTGTTGCATTATGGATGTCTCTTTTATTCAAAGGTGAGGTCTTTTAATTGATTTTTTTCTTCAATTTCTCCTTTTCCAAGGAAAACTCTAAACATCCAAAAATGAAAAGTATTTAGAGCATTTTTTTTCCTTCGAAACTTTCACTTGTTCTTTGTTTGAGAACAAAATATTTTTTAAGGTAGAAATTGAAATACTTTTCAGTAAGCATTTTACACAAGGTTTGCTCGTGGTTAATAGTTTAGTTTTCTATCAAAGATGTTAATATATTAACGTCGATTTCTGTATGAATGATGTGGCAATACATCCCGCCTTCACTCATGTCTACGTAGCATTTCTCTAGCATACTTGGACAAATCGTTACTTACATGTGGCCTTCTTCGGATGTGATAAGGTGGTCGCATACACGTCAACAATGAAGTTAGTAAACTTGTATGAATGTATTTAGGTTTAGGGCATGCTGAGGACGTGAACAAAAAATGTGCTCGAATATCGCGAGTTAGGATAGAACCAATTTAGAGAAAGCAATATTATTTGAGTTTGTAAATTTACATTACCTACAAATGACACTAAATGTGAGCTTCTATAGTAGAAGAAGAGAAATGATACTGTTGGATGAAGAGATACGTGACTTCATCTTAATGATCGAGTCGTCTTGTAATAGGCGTCATTCTATCAGTCCTAAGCTTAGGGACATTTAATATTTCTAAAAAGTAACCACCCTACGGCCTAGGCATGATAAATTAGGAGTAGATTGACAAGTTGACCTAGTAGAGTAGCTTCTATGAAGAGTTCATGTCAATTAATAGTAGAAGATCTTGTACGAATGATCTTATGGAGAATATGCCTCTTATGCCTAGAGGCTATTCACCTTGGATTAGGGTATAGTGCAGTACATTGCATCACCTCACCTTATCCATGAGGGTTCGGCCACAGCATGGAGGTTTGATAAAATGCATCATTTCGACTACTAAAGGACTCTGATTGGCCGGTAGAAAAATGGCACGGAGTGCGGGTTTGGGTTCTCTTATTATGTGGCTATCACGTAGCCATGCTTGGAGTCTTGTTGGATGAGTAACAAATACCATAGGTGCACCTGGAGAGAGTTACTATTATAGAGTGTGGCTTGATTGGTAGAGTAAATGGGTGACAAATGCGGCCAACACATTTAGGGTTCAAGGACCATATCACCAGGGTGGGTCCCTCGATCAAGGGTCGCTCACGTAAGAGTTATAGTACATCATACCGGTAGAAAGTTGGTACCATTTGGTACGTGAGACATGTCACCATAGACATTCGCATAATTCTATAAATAGAACATTTCTCTACAAAAAGATGAACAACATAACTAGCACATCATTTTCATTCTCAAGAAAAAACATCAAGAATCTTTAGCTTGCTTTAAGAACTTTCATCGAAAAACTCCATTGCTGGATCACCTTTTTAATTCTCAACCATAAAAGAATCAACGTAATCATCAATGGTGTTATTTATGATAATCGAACCCATGACCAGAAATTATGGGTTTGATATTTTTCCAAACCATTTAAATGATTTAGTTTGAAATTAATTCAAAATTCTCTCCAACGGAACTGTGTTTACTCCTAGTCATTAATTAAGTCTTGTTCATTTTTCTACGTTTAAGAAAGAGCCTTTAATCCAGTGTCATTTGCTCCATTGAAATGAGTAAGATCTAAATTAATTCAATTCAATTATTAATTGCACCAAGGTCTCGAGAACTACTATCTTTGGTTCTTTTACTGCTTGTTGAATTTCTCTACTAGCCTCTAAAGAAATAGCCATTCTAGCATCATCTATTTCTCCAACAGTAGATTCTCGTTGCTTTGGCTCATCTAACCACACATACAAAAAAGGCTCTTCCCGTTGGCTATGCGTCCCAAACGTTTTGTAGTTAACAAGATTTTTATCTTAGGCTTCTTTATGAAAAATTATAATCTTATTATAATTTATATTCAAAAGAAAAGAAAGTGTTAAACCAAAACTTAAACAACCCACGAAGACCATAATCACATATGTTAGTACAATATGTTTCGATGTTCTTCTAAATATTAGTAAACAAGAAAACACACTTGCGGCTTACTTTAACTATGAACAAAACAAGGAATTGTAATGAAATTAGAATGAAAAATAGATCAAGGCAAAAGTTTAACTTTTTATCCTTAAGGTGAATTTTTCCCATATAGGTGCTGACGATGGAATGAAAATTGTCTTAAGATACATTGATCTCTCTTTGCAATGGTAGCATTTCGAATCACAAGAAACAAGAAATCAAAAAGTGTTTTGTACACTTTTCTATGATGCGTGAATTAATTCAGAATGTCTTATGAATGTAGGGCAAAATATAAACGATGTAAAAGATGAATTGAATTCTGCTAAAATAGTATGGTCTTATTTATAATAAGTCAAAAGATGTGTTCGAAAAGATACAACTCAAAGATTATATCTTGTCTGGAATGACATGTCTTTTCTCGATAGATTTATCTTTGTGCGAATATGTTTATTATAAACAGACACAACTTTTCGGAAATACATTTGTCTAATGACACATGTCACAATCTTGGATTTTTTCAAAATTAATTAATATCCAAATAATAAATAAAGAAATAAAATCATTTCACCAAAAAGAATATATAGTCTAAGTCCATATCCAAGCCCATCCAACTATACTTGAGCCCACAAGCCCACTATATATGATTGTACTCATGTCCCTACTCATGTAGTGTCGTGTCGATCCGAACTAGCTAGTTGGATGAACGGACGACAACAATGCACATGCATATTTACTTTGAATCGAACTCAACAGAATCTAGGTCCTTCCTCGTTCAAATACTAGGGGTATTCATTGGGGCTCAGTCCAAGTCTTAAGGTAGGGACTTATAAATAAGTCATAGCTTTATTCTTTTTTTTTTAATGTGGGATAAAGTTTAATCTTTGTCTCTTCATATTCTAATTTATTCAATTCTAAAATCTTACTTTAGGAATTAATTTCTCATTTACCCGAAATAGTTTTTAACATCCAAATATACCAAATTACCTACTTACGGCATAAATTTTTTTCAACTAAATAGATTGATAAAAAAAATCTTTTGTTAAACATATTTTCAACAATCCTACACATAAAATACATATAACATTGTTTAGTCTGTTAAAATCAAATGGGAATTGAGAAAAAGATCGTTTGAGGCAAACCTGTTCATAATAGAAATGAAAGACATAGATATAATTTAAGGTATGAATTGGTTGCGATGTAATCATTCTACCTTCCGATATCGAGAGAAGGTAGCATCTTTTAAAACTCAAGGGAAAGAAGAATTTTTCTTCTTTGAGGTAAAGACCAAACCACTGATAATTACGGTATTAAAGATAAAAAAGATGTCAGGGAAAAGAATTTGAGAATGTGTTTCTAGAAAATCTACCATGATAAACAAGTCGAATTTACAATATATTTAGTTCCTGGAGAGTATCTAAGGCAACGTATACAATGAAACAAAAAAGGTTAGAAAAGTTAAATGTTCAAATTTCGGACTTGTTGACTATTATTTGATCTAGTCTATCTCTATGGGGAATACTGTTGTTGTTTGTTAAGAACAATGATGACACCATTAGACTGTACATGGATTATCGTGAATTGAACAAACTTACAATTAAGAACAAGTATCCTCTAGCTCTAATAGAAGATTTATTTGACTAATTAAGATGAGAAAATGTGTTCTCTAAGATCGATATGCAATCTGAGTATCATCAGTTAAAGATTAAGTAGAATGATATATCAAATCAGCTTTCAAGACTCGATATGGTCATTATGAGTTTATCATGATGCCTTATAGAGTAAATGATGCTCCGATGGTTTTTATGAATTTGATGAATATGATGTTTTATCAATTCTAAGATCAATATGTCAATCAGTTTGTTAAAGACGTTAATCTATTCGCAAGATCAAAATCAACATAAGGAGAATCTCAAAATAGTGCTAGAATTTTTATGAAAGGTAAGATTGTATATCTAGTTCAAGAAGTGTGAAATTTAGCTCAAGAGTAAGATTTCTAAGTCATGTAGCTACTAACAATGGAATTTAAGCTAACCTAGCTAAGGGAAATGCAGTAACTAAGTGGAACCGTCCAACTAATGTAGGTGAATTTCATCGTTTTCAGAGTTTAGTTGGCTAATATCGAAGATTCATCGAAGATTTCTCTAAGGTGGCTAGACTAATGACTCAGTTAACTCGAAAAGAAGTAAAGTTTCAGTGGTCAAATAAGTAAGAACAGAGTTTTCAAGATTTAAAATGACAGTTAGTTACAGTACCTGTGTTAGCAATTCGAGAAGTATCAAAGAGTTTTGTGATTTACATTGACATATCTAAGCAGTCTTATGGTGTGTTTTGTGTAATATGGAAAGGTAATTGCCTATAAGCTACAAGGCAGTTGAAGCAACATGAGTAGAATTACATGACAGATGATCTTGAGCTTGTGTCTATGGTTCGTGCACTAAAGTAATGGTGTTATGTCTGATAACCCAAGAATAACTAACCAAGAGGTAGGTGGATTGGTTTTTGAAACTTTTTCAACAATTAGTCTTAAAACTATTTAATACACAAGATATAAATGCAAAATGTAATAAATATGCAAATTCGATAACTTAATTCAAGTATTGTCACTTAAGTAGATATGACACAAAGTAAATATCAATTTAAAGTAAAGTGCAATTATGTAAAGATGAAAAGCGAATTTAATGGAGTTCGATACACAATATGTTCTACATCCTCGTTACCAAACTCTCTGTCACGAGCAAGATCAAATGTCCTATAATGGTAACTTACAAACAAGGAGTACCAATTCTTACGTGACTTACAACAAGGAGCACTTATCTTTAAGTAACTTACAACAAGCAGCACTTATCCTTAGGTGACTTACAACAATGAGCACTTATCCTTAACAACAATCGAGTTTTCATAAAGCTCTCGAAACCACCAAAATATAAATGACAATTTTACACTTGAAAGAAATCTCTTAACAAATGATATGATCAAATCAAGTATTTAGAGAGTTAGGATAACACTTCAATATATAGTAAATAATAAAGCTCGAGTGTTTATATTGTAAACTTTGATGAATGATGTATAAAGAAATAGTTTGTATGTTTGTATCAAAGATTTCTATCAATGATATCTCTTACCAAATAATACAAGTTAAGTATGAAGAGAGATTTATACTTCAATATAAGTCTTGGCAAAGAAAACNCAAGTAAGATCAATGATTTTCAATAAATATATTTTCTTAATTACTCTAGTAAGTGTTTGTAATTGAATACAAAAGAGATGACTATTTATATATCAAAAGATTGAAAATCAGGAAGTTTCAGTTGATCAATTTCGGTTGACCAAAGTGTGAATATAGCCGTTGTAAAATTCAAACCATTGGAGTTTTGACTGGAACTTCAGTTGAGCAGATCGATCAATTGGTTTATACTTAAGTCGATCGAAGTGTTCAAACCGGTAAGATTGCAAATCCGATAAGCATTGTAAAAATCGGTAAGATGCCTACAAATACGGTAAGCAACCGATTTCGATTAACCTGCAAAGTATACAAATTTTGGAAATTAGTTTTTATATCCAAATATTCATTTTTCCAAAATCATTTTTATATGAAGAACATTTTTATACAAGTGATGAATTATGAAAACTAGTTTGAGCTTTATGCACTTGCTAAAAATCGATGAGTTAATACATTTACATATAAATAGAAGTTTCGATAAACAACTTCTAAACTCTAATCATCAATGTTCTTGTTCTCTTCCAGTTTCTTTTGATTGCTTGTTCTTCAATGGATGACAATTTGAGCCTTTGAATGTTTAAAAAGATTTATTCATAAAAAACTCAAGAAACAAGACTTGTTAGAAATATAAGTGTATTAATCAAAACAAATGGAGCTACATTGAATTATAGGTCAACAATTTTTTCCTTATTTATTATGACAAACAATATGTGATTTGTGGTGATTTGTAGAAATATAAAAGATATTTCCCCTATCTTTTACACATTAATGGGGACCGGGTTTGTGTTTATACCATTTTCCATCGCATAATATGTAAAGACATGCATTTCTACAATTCATTTAAAATAAATCACATTATCATCATAATTCATAGAAGTAATGGAAGTCACAATTCATTAAAATAAATCACATTAGAAGTCATCATAATTCATAGAAACAAATCACATTTCATTTTCTCCCTTTGTCATCATCAAAAAGAATGGAAACTATGAAGTTAAGAGAAACTAACCCCGTAATCAAGGCATAGGTACAAGGAAAGAAGAAAAATAATTGATCATAGGTCATGACATGAAACTAAATATAAGTTCAAAAATGAAAGGAGGAAAAAAAAATTTAATATTCCACCGGTGGAGGAGGGCCTTGAGGATAAATGGTGTACATGTATGCAAAGAAGACTTTTTGTGATAAGCTCATTTGCTCCATCATTTGGTCAAGTGCATCCATTCGCCTTTTGATAGTAGCAGCAAGGGAATCAATTCGACCTTATAGAATGTTGAATTGATCTTCGGACATATGTCGACCGGGAATAGGTGCAACTTGTGGAGTAGTAGCCCTATGTCTTGGTCGCGGTGAATCATTACCATCACCACCATCATCAACAACACCATCACCAACACACATTTTCTCTTCTACATCTTCTTCGGTGAATGGTCAAGTAGTAGGTCCCGAAGTATTGTCGAAGCCTTGAGTATGACACATCCATTGCCCATCACCTTTAACAATTTTCATGCTCTTAAGAGTGTTAAGGTTAACGACATCGGTGTGTTTTAGTTTAAGAATAGGCTCATCGTCTAATGACACATTGAAGTGTTGAAATTTTTTAGTAAGAAGCATGCCATAAGGTAGGCCTAAGACTCTAGGAGACGAGTGGACATGTCGAATGTGTTTCAAGAAGATGTAGGATAAATCCAATTGACGACCAACAAGAATTGAATCAAGAATAAATAAGTCAAGGTGATGAACTTCTTCGAAGTGACCACTTCTAGGGACGACGATATATACAATTTCACGATGAAGAATTTTGCATAGGATAGTAAAATGGTTTAGGTTCAAGATCATTTTGGTGGTCAATGGTCGGTCGGTGACATGACAACAAGCTTCAAGTTCATTATAGCCCTCAAACCTAACGGGATAGTTTTGGACGTAAGCATAGTTTTCACATTTTTCTAACCCAAAGATTTCTCGAATGGTAGCCCTATCGAGGATAATACGTTTTTTTTATAGTGCAAGTAACATGGTGTGAATAAAAAGAGAGATTTTGATAAAATTCACGAATTAACCTAGGGTAGGCATTTTCGGAGATAGAGACTACATTTTTCCACCCAATACCCTCAAAATATTCTTCTATCCTAACGATGGAGATTGGAGATAGAATTCAAAGAAATCAATAGACTTATCAATTAGAATAGGACAATCGATGAAACGATCGGGCAAGGTCGTGTCAACTTCGACATTGGACGAGCTTGCTTCTTGCTTCTTCGATTTCTTCTTTGGTGGCATAGTTGATTCAGATGATATTAATACGAGAGAAATTTTTGGTTCAAAATTTTTGGTGAGAAAAACAAGTGTCCATTGATGGGATGCAAATGCTTGAAGTGGGTAAGTGATTTTAGAGGATTTGCAATGAGTTTTTGAAGGAAAAAATTAGGATTTTCGAGTTCTTGACCAAAAACCTAGGTTTTCGAATTTTGATAAAACAAAAATGGAGGAAAAACCTTGAAATTTGACATGAATGTTTGATAAGTGTTGATGATTTTTTGAAATTTTGAAGTTATTTGAATGAAAATTGTGAGATTTGCATGGATTTGAAGAGAGGAGAATGGGAGAAAATTACAATTTTAGGGTTAGGAATGAAAAATTGGGGATAAAAATGAGTTTTAAGGAAGCTAAAATGCGACCATTTTGGTCGACTGGACTAATTTCGGTCGATCGAAACTCTTCATAATTTTTGGACAAAGGGCTACAGTATGTTTCGGTTGACTGATGGTCGACCGAACGAGTGAAATGGTCGACCGAAAATCTAAAGGTAGTGATGAAAATACCATTTGATCATGCATATAAGACATATTTTAGCCACAAATTTCAGATTCATCGATAATACCTAAACCTCTTCGAATATAAGAAAATCTATCGAGAGCTAGAAATTTAGTAAGAATGTCGACCTATTGTTTATTGGTACCAACAAATTCTAAATAAATGTCACATTTTTGCACATGATCTCTAAGAAAATGATGTCGAATTTCAATATATTTGGTTCGAGAATGCAAGATGGAATTTTTAGATAAATTTATAGCACTAGTGTTATCACACATAATTGAAGTATTTCCAAAAGTTAAATGATAATCACTAAGGATTTGTTTCATCCAAAAAACTTAAGCACAACAACTAGCGGTTGAGATATATTCGGCTTCGACAATTGATAGTGCAACAAAATTTTGTTTATTGCTAAACCATGATACAAGGGCAAAACCTAGAAAGTGACAAGTTCTACTTGTGCTTTTTCGATCAATTGTCCAACCCGCCCAATTTTTATCCGAATAGTTAATAAGGTCAATGTGCGTGCCTTTAGGATACCAAAGTCCTAAAGTTCTAATATCACATAGATATCTAAAAATTCGTTTTAAGGCACTTAGATGTAATTCTTTAAGATTGGATTGAAATCTAGCCTATAAGCAAATACTAAACATGATATCGGGTCTACTAGTGGTTAAATAAAAAAGAGATCCGATCATACCTCGATATTTTGTTACGTCGATTGAAGTGTCGTGCTCATCTTTATCCAATTTGATTGATGAACTCATTGGAGTATTCATTAGCTTCAAGTCTTCAAAATCAAATTTTTTGAGCATGTCTATGATGTATTTTATTTGACTAATGAAGATACCTTCATTAGTTTGTTTGATTTGGAGTCCAAGGAAGAACTTTAGTTCTCCCATCATGCTCATTTCGAATTCCTTGCTCATACATTTTGAGAACTCTTCACAAAGGGAAATATTAGTTGCACCAAAAATGATATCATCAACATAAATTTGCACAACAATCATGTCATCCCTTTTAGTTTTGATAAAGAGTGTAGTATCCGCATTTCCCATTTGAAAATCATTTGAAATAAGAAATTTGCTCAATCTTTCATACCAAGCTCTAGGAGCTTGTTTCAAACCATATAGAGCTTTTCTAAGTTTAAACACTTTTTCCGGAAATTTGTGATTTTTGAAACCGGGAGGTTGTTCAACATAAACTTCTTCTTGAATGAAACCATTTAAGAAGGCACTTTTTACATCCATTTGATAGAGAGTAAAGCCTTTAAAACAAGCAAAAGCGAGAAGCATGCGAATAGACTCTAATCTAGCAACCGGTGCAAAAGTTTCTTCGAAATCTATACCTTCTTCTTGATTGTATCCTTGGGCTACTAATCTAGCCTTATTACGCACAACAATACCATTTTCATCTCGTTTGTTTCGATAAACCCATTTTGTACCAATAATGGTTTGATTTTTTGGTCTATCAACTAAATCCCAAACATGATTTCTCTCAAATTGATTTAATTCTTCTTGCATTGCAAGAGTCCAAAATTCATCAAATTCGGCTTCTTTAAAATTCTTTGGTTCAATTTGAGAAATGAAAGCGCAATTATTTAGAAAGTTTTTGGTAGAGTTTCTAGTACTTACACCTTTGGAAGGATCACCGATAATAAGCTCTTTTGGATGTGAGGGAACAAACTTCCATTCAATGGGGAGTTTTGAATCATTTTGACTTTTGGAAGTTTCTTCTTCTTCTTCTTGTTGAGGAATTTGTTCTTCCAAGTCTTTGTCTTCAACTTCTTTAGGAACTTCCTTGTTTTGCTCTTGGATATTCATTTGCTCAAAGGGGGTTTCCAAACCTACATTGATACCTTTCTCTTGATCAAGAGAATTAGTTTCATCAAAAGTGACATGCATGGATTCTTCCACTACCAAAGTTCTTTTATTGAAAACTCTATAAGCTTTGCTAGTAGGTGAATATCCAAGGAAGATTCCGACATCGGATTTTGAATCAAATTTTCCCAAGTTTTCTTTTGTATTAAGTATAAAACATTTGCAACCAAAAACTTTAAAATAACTAATGTTGGGAACTCTATTTTTCCAAATCTCATATGGAGTTTTGGTGTTCTTTCGACTTACCAAAACCCTATTTATAATGTAGCAAGCGGTGTTAACGGCTTCGGCCCAAAAATATTTTGGTAAATTGTTTTCATTTAACATGGTCCTAGCCATTTCTTGCAATGTTCGATTCTTTCGTTCTACTACACCATTTTGTTGAGGAGTTCTAGGAGCCGAAAAGTGATGTTCATATCCATTTTCTTTACAAAAATCATCAAAAGCAATGTTATCAAATTCTCCACCATGGTCACTTCTAATAGTTGTGATAGAATATCCCTTTTCATTTTGAACCTTTTTGCAAAAGTGTTTAAATACTTTTAAAGCTTCATTTTTTAAGTTCAAAAATAAAACCCAAGTAAATCTTGAAAAGTCATCAACGATAACAAATGCATAGTGCTTACCACTTAAACTTGCTATTTTAGAAGGTCCAAAAAGATCCATGTGAAGAAGTTGTAAGGGTTTTGAGGTTGATGAGACTTGTTTGGTTTTGAAAGACCCTTTTGTTTGTTTTCCAAATTGACATGCATCACAAATTTTGTCCTTTTCAAATTTCAAGTTAGGTAGACCTTTGACAAAACAATTTTTTGAAATTTTAGAAATTAGATCCATACTAACATGACCTAATCTCCTATGCCATAACCAAGTATCATCTTCAAAACTTGACAAGCATTTTAATTCCTTTTCAAATTCAATGTTGATAACATAAACATCTTTACATCGGCTACCCATGAACAAGACCTCTTTTGATGTAGCATCCTTAATGAGGCATTTCGAAGAATCGAATTTGATATGATAACCTTTATCACATAGTTGGCTAATACTTAGCAAGTTATGTTTGAGATTATCTACTAACAAAACATTTTCAATAGATGGAGATGAAGAATTACCAATATTTCCAATGCCCATGATTTTTCCTTTGGCATTATCTCCAAATGTAACATGACCTCCATCTTTCTTTTTGAAGCTTGATAGTAATGTTTTGTCTCCGGTCATGTGTTTTGAGCAACCACTATCCAAGAACCAATTGCTCTTTATCTTTGTTGACACCTACAAGAATTGATTCAAAGATTTTTGATCTTGGTACCCATTTAACTTTGGGTCCTTGATAGTTAGTGTTGGTGGACCCTTGAACCCACTTATTTCTTTGAAAATGTAACTTCTTTTTTATTAAGCAATTAAAAGCTACATGTCCAAATTTGTTACAAAAACTACATGTGGTGTTAGAAGCTTTGACAAACATGTTTTCAAGAGATTTTTGTTTAAGAAAAGGTTTGTATCCAATGCCACTTCTATCAAACACACATTTTTGTTTTCCAAGCATTAACTCAAAGTTTTTCTTTCCTTGAGTGAATTTGTGCACAATGTTGGTTAAATCAAGAATCTTTTCTTTTAGAGAAATATTATCTTTGACTATAATTTCACGATCATCCTTTTCTTTCTCAAAATCCTTTTGAGTTTCTAAAATCTTTTTGGTCTCATTTTTCAATAAAATGTATTGCTTTTTGAGGGTAGAGTGTTTGAGAGCAAGTTTTTCAAATGCACTAATAATTTCATCATATGAAGTAGATAACTCATCATAAGAAGGAATGTCATTTGTGTTTACCTCATTCTCCATGGCCATGAAGCACATGTTTGCAACTTCATCTTGATTTTCATCATCTTCTTGCTCATCATCACTATCATCCCACGTGGCTTGTAGGGCTTTCTTCTTGAAGAATTTCTTCTTGTTTGGACATTCGGTTCTTTTGTGGCCGGGTTTGTCACAATCATAGCATACAATCTTTTTGTTCTTTTCTTCACCTTTGTCTTCTTTCTTTTGGAATCGACGATTGTTGCGAAAGCCTCTCCATTTTTTAACAAGGAGAACTAGATCATCAAGTTCCTCATCACTCTTGTTTGAGTTTGAGGTTTCTTCATCATTTGATGATTTCAAGGCAATTTGCCTTCTAGGAGAGTCCTTCTTTTCTTCCTCTTTTGCTTTTCTTGACTTCTCCTTTGTTTCGGCATGATTTAGCTCATAGGTCATCAAGGTTCCATAGAGCTCTTCCAAAGGATATGTGTTGATATCTTTGGTGTTCTCTATCAACATTCTTAATGAATCCCAATCTTCCGAGAGAGACCTAAGAATTTTGCTCACAAGTTCACCATTAGTAAATTTTCGATCAAAACCTTTAAGGCCATTAACAATATCGGTGAATCGAGTAATCATGCTAGAAATGGGTTCATCTTGTTTCATAAAGAAGTTTTCGAAATTTTTAAACAAGAGATTTATCTTAGTTTCTTTAACTTTATTTGTACCCATGTGTGTTATCTCTAATGCATGCCAAATCTCATATGCGGAATCACATGTGCTAATACGATTAAATTCATTTATGTTTAAAGCACAATAAAGAAGATTTTTGACTTTTGCATTCAATGATAATTTTCTTTTATCATCCTCATCATATTCTTCTCTAGGTTTTGGAATAACTTGATCCGGTTTTCCATCAACTTTGATAACCTTAGAAAGCTTATGAGGACCAAATTCAATAACCTCCCAAACATTATAATCAATAGATTGAATATAGATCATCATTCTAGTTTTCCAATAATTATAATGTGTACCATCAAATAAAGGAGGACGATTTGTAGAATGCCCCTCAATATTAAGATTAGCCATAACACAAGATAGTGAAATCTTAGAAAGTGTGCACCTAGGCTCTGATACCAATTGATAACCCAAGAAAAACTAATTAATAAGAGGTGAATTGATTTTTGAAACTTTTTAAAATAATTAGTCTCAAATCTATTTAATACACAATATATAAACGCAAAATGTAATAAATATGCAAATTCGATAACTTAATTCAAGTATTGTTATTTAATTAGATATAGCACAATATAAATAACAATTTAAAGTAAAGTGTAATAATGTAAAGATGACAAGCGAATTTAATGGGGGTCAATACACATTGTGTTTTACGTCCCCGTTATCAAGTTCTCCGTCACGAGCAAGACCAAATGTACTATGATGGTAACTTACAAATAAGGAGTACCAATCCTTAAGTGACTTACAACAATGATCACTTATCCTTAAGTGACTTACAATAAGGAGTACTTATCATTAGGTGACTTACAATAAGGAGCACATATCCTTAACAACAATCGAGTTTTTACAAGGTTTTCAAAACCATTAAAATATAAATGATAATTTTACACTTGAAAGAACTCTCTTAACAAATGATATAATCAAGTCAAGTATTTAGAGAGTTAGGATAACACTTCAATAGATAACAAATAATAAAGCTCAAGTGTTTATGTTGTAAACTTTGATGAATGATAAATAATAAAATAGTTTGTATGTTTATATCAAAATTTTCATACAATGATCTCTCTTAACAAATAATAAAAGTTAAGTATGAAAAGAGATTTACTCTTCAATATAAGTGTTGGCAAAGAAAATATTTATCTAAAATTAAAATGAGATTGAGAAGTTTTCTTGCAAAGTAGAATTCTTGATGAAATAGATGAAACTAGTTTTATCAATCAAGAGATTCTTTGTAGTAAATAAAATAGAATATATAATCAAGTAAGTTCAGTGATTTTTAATAAATATACTATTTTAATAACTATTGTAAGTGGTTAGAACTGAATGCAAAAGAGATGGCTATTTATAGATCAAAAGATTGAAAATCAGGAGGTTTCAGTTGATCAATTTTGGTTGACCAAAGTGTGAATATAGCCGTTGTAAAATTTAAACCGTTGGAGTTTCGACTGACGCTTCGATTGAGCAGATCGGTCGACTGGTTTATACTTCGATCGACTGAAGTGTTCAAACCGGTAAGATTGCAAAATTCGGTAAACACTATAAAAAAATCGGTAAGATGCCTACAAATACGCTAAGCATCAAATTTCAATTGACTGGTGTCAACTTGATCGAAGTATACAAATTTTAGAAATTAGTTTTTATATCAAAATATTTATTTTTCCAAAATCATTTTTATATCAAGAACATTTTTATGCAAATGATGAATTATGAAAAATAGTTTGAGATTTATGCACTTGCTAAAAATCAACGAGTTAATACCTTTACATATAAATAGAAATTTCGATAAACAACTTTTAAACTCTAATATTCAAAGTTCTTGTTCTCTTCATGTTTCTATTGATTGCTTGTTTTTCAACGGATAACGATTTGAACCTTTTAATGTTTAAGATGATTTATTCATAAAAAACTCAAAAAAAAAGACTGGTCAGAAATAGAAGTGTATTGTTTATTATAATCAAAACAAGTGAAAATATATTGAATCATAAGTCAACAATGTCAATATTGAATGAAGTGTGAAATCTATAGCAATTATAAGATTCTAAAGTATTTATTCACCTAAAAGGAATTGAATACGAGGGAAATAAGATGGTTAGAGTTGGTAAATGAATAGATCGTATTCATTACTATTCAGATAAGGCTAATGTGGTTGTAGATACTTTGAGCAGAAAGTTGGGGGGTCAATTGACATCTTTTGTATTGAACCAGTATCAGTTGGTTAATGATTTCAAGATGATGAAAATCGAGGTTGTTGCTTGTGCTAATCAAATCATATAGCGACTTTGATGGTTTGATCTAATCTAAAAAGATCGAATTGGTAGGGTGCAAGATAAGGATCTAGAAATGGGGTTGGATTAAATAAAATGAAGGATTTTAAGATGTCATCAGATAAGATAATAAAGTTCAGAGGAAAGTTTTTTGTGCTTAAGGATGAGGAACATTGAAAGAAAATTCTAGAAAAAACTCACTCCGTCCCATATGCTGCTCATCCTAGTGGTATAAAAATGTAAATCTTCGAAGACTATGAAAAGAAGTATAAGATCTTTTGTCAACAAGTGCATAGTTTGTGAACAAGTGAAAATGGAGCATTGGAGAACTGTAATGAGAGCAGATTTTCATGAATTGTGCTATAGGTTTTCCAAAATTGATGAAGGAAAATAATGACATTTGCATAATTATCGATCAATTAGCGAAGATTGCTCATTTTCTCCAAGTGAAAATGGCGTTAGTTTGGATCTGTTGGCTCAATGATAAATGAAGGAGGTAGAAAGATTGCTTGAAGTTTCGATATCTATTATTTCAGACAGATTCAAGATTTATCTCTAAATTCTCGAAGAGTTTACATAGAACTTTGGGAACCAAATTAAATTTTAGTATGACTTCCCTTCTCCAATCATATGATCAGTCCGAGAGAACTATTCAAGTACTGAAGGAAACGTTGCGAACTTGTTTGTTGAATTTAAGATGAAGTTACTTATCCAATTCCAAAACCTTTTGACATATTTCCAAGGGCATACATATCTAGTCCAACCAACCAACCAACCATCTTGTGTTCCAAATCATGTTTGAAAAGGCCAAACAATTTATTGAACTTATTTGCACAATGTGAAATAGTTAAAGAGCACTTTATTGTTAGAGGTTCAAGAACTACCACGTAGCATTTTACTTACTTAAATATTTTACGTTCCCATTTTACCCTTAGAACATTTTCATTGTACAATCTGCCAGTGTAATACCAATTGGCATTTTGTGTAAATAATACTATCTTCAAGACTTTTCATGTATCACCATATTTATTTTTTTTTCGCCCTCTTTTGTTAAGTAGCAAAAATGCAGAAAATTTCTTCATTTGGTTAGATCCTATGGCGCTCCTGGTACCTGTCGGGTGCACACGTTTGACTGTACCACTCAAGACGCAAGTTTGCCCCGGCCGCCGACGGTGCCACACTATCTCCGCCACGCAATCGTTGCGGCCTAAAGCAGTGGACTTTGTGGAGGAAACTTCAAGCTTCTTCGAAAATGACTCCCGACCCATCATGTTATTTGACGGTACTGTTAATCGATGTTTTTGTCTTATAATTCTTTGGTTCTGGAAAATAATTGAAATGTCTATTGAAATTTAGCCTCCATTTTGCTACTTTTAAATTATAATTCATTTTTATCTCTAGTTATCAATCACACATTTTTCGATATACATGAGCAGAAACTTTTTCTCGTGACAATTCCATTTCACCGATGTCTTTTTTGTATTTTTGGCTAAGGACAAATGAAAAATTGCCAAGTGAAAGTATGTAAAAATTCCTTGAACCATTTTCTGTATAACTAGCATGATTCTTCTTATTTTTTAATCACACCTTCTTTATTAAAAAATAATAATAATAAT